>CM055124.1:66557598-66790757 GCA_029206835.1 Rana muscosa | reverse complement strand
AGTCCCAGGACTCTCATGCAAAAGCGGATTGACAACCATTTTCGGGACGTCAGCACCCGTACTGCAGACTGAAGTGTCAGTAGTTTGTCTGGAGGTAGGAAGACTCTTGCCTCCAAGGAGTCCAGAATCAGACCTAGATACTCCAGACGCTGAGTCGGGACTAGAACCGACTTCTGAACATTCAGGAGCCACCCAAACTCCCTGAGGGTCTGACTGACGATAGTCACACTTTCTTCCAATTCTGAGCCACTGTCTGCTCTTAGAAGGAAATCGTCCAGATAGCCCACGATAGCAATGCCTCGCTGTCTCAGCAAAGCTAGGACCGGAGCAAGCACCTTGGTGAACACCCTCGGTGCCGAGGCTAGGCCGAAGGGAAGAGCCACAAATTGATAGTGGACTTCGCCGACCGCAAAGCGCAGAAACTTCTGGTGGCTTGCGCAGATCGGAACATGCAAGTAGGCGTCCTTGATGTCCAAGGATGCCAGAAAATCCCCTTGATGGAGTGTAGCGACCACCGTGCGAATGGATTCCATGCGGAATTTTTGCACCTTCACGAAGGCATTCAGGGCCTTGAGGTCCAGGATTGGCCGAACCCCGTCCTTTTTTGGAACAACAAACAGATTCGAGTAGAACCCCTGAAACCTCTCCTGGGACGGAACCGGCACAATTACTCCGGACCCGATCAAATCCTGTACAGCCCCCAAGAGGGCTGCCCGACGGGCAGGAAGGAGAGGGAGATTTGAGGGAAAGAATCTGTCTGGGGGCCAGGAGCGGAACTCTGTTCTGTATCCTGAGGTGACCACCTCGCACACCCACCGGTCGGAGATCCGGGAGGTCCACCGATCCGTGAACCTGCGAAGTCGTCCCCCCACCCCAGAGACGGGCGGGGGCAAGACTTCACGCAGAGGCGGGCTTGGGAGCCGGCTTGTTCGGCTTACGCACCCAGGGGCGCTTGTGCCCGCCAGCCGCACTGTAGTCAGTCTGGGATGGCTTACCCGTGGACTCTGACGGACGAAAAAAAAACCCTTTTTTGCTGGAAAGGAAGGACCCGGTTTACGTCGGGCCTCCTTACCCTTGATAGTTTGAGGAAGGAGAGTGCTTTTACCGCCCGTGACATCCTTGATGATGTCATCCAGAGCAGCACCAAAAAGTCTACCACCCTTAGGCCCCATGCACACGAGACGCTGTTATTTGCTGTTGAACGCGCGTTCAGAGGCAGTTGGACGCTTTTTTCAACTGCTCCTGAACCCATTCAATGTTATCCTATGTGTCCATGCACACACTCTCGTTTTTTGGCGTTTACAAGCAGTTGCGTTTAACCTCGTTTTTCCAGAAGCAAAAAAATGGGTTCAGACGCAAAAGTTTTCCACGTTTCAGACGCTAAACGCTGCTAAACGCGGCTAAACGCGGTACCGGCGTTTTGCCGCGTTTGCGTTTATAAGCGTTTTTAAAGGTGACCTATTTTTTAACATTAGAAATCTCAAAAATGATGGCAAATGATGAAAAACTATTAAAAAATATAAAATAAAACTGTAATTGCTTGCATTGCATTGTGGACAATCCACAACTTGTGGCAGGTAACGTGGCAAGTGGACAATCAACAACTTGTGTCAGGTGATGTGGCCAGGTGACGTGGCCAGGTGACGTGGCAAGTGGACAATCCACAGCTTGTGGCAGGTGACGTGGCCAGGTGACGTGGCAGGTGACGTGGCCAGGTGACGTGGCAGGTAACTTGGCCAGGTGACGTGGCAGGTGATGTGGCAAGTGGACAATTCACAACTTGTGGCAGGTGACGTGGCACGTGATGTGGCCAGATGACGTGGAAAGTGGACAATCCACAACTTGTGGCAGGTGACGTGGCTAGATGACGTGGCAGGTAATGTGGGCAGGTAACATGGCTAGGTGACGTGGCAGGTGACGTGGCAAGTGGACAATTCACAACTTGTGGCAGGTGACGTGGCCAGGTGACGTGGCCAGGTGACATGGCAAGTGGACAATCCACAACTTGTGGCAGGTGACGTGGCCAGGTGACATGGCAAGTGGACAATCCACAACTTGTGGCAGGTGACATGGCCAGGTAACGTGGCAGGTGACGTGCAAGTGGACAATCCACAACTTGTGGCAGGTGACGTGGCCAGCTGACGTGGCAGGTAACGTGGCCAAGTGACGTGGCAGGTAACATGGCCAGGTGACGTGGCCAGGTAACGTGGCAAGTGGACAATCCACAACTTGTGGCAGGTGACGTGGCACGTGATGTGGCCACTGGCCAGGTGACGTGGCAAGTGGACAATCCACAACTTGTGGCAGGTGAAGTGGGCAGGTGACGTGGCCAGGTGATGTGGCCAGGTGACGTGGCAGGTGACGTGGCAAGTGGACAATCCACAACTTGTGGCAGATGATGTGGCAAGTGATACGCTAAATACAAGTACACTGCTGCTCTCTCAGCTGCTGCTACTCACTCTGGTCTCACAAACTGGCTGAAATGGTTAAAATTTACTCTTTTTTTGAGCTTAGGGAGGGTCTATGATGAAACGCTTATAAACGCAAACGCGGTTAAACGCGGCAAAACGCGCGTTTATAAACGCCGGTTTCAGCGTTTAAAAACGTGTGTTCAGCAGAGTTTGCACCTGCGTCTCGTGTGCATGGGGCCTTAAAAGGTAGATCCGTCAGGAGCTTCTTAGAGGCTAGGTCAGCAGACCAGCATTTCAACCAGATGAGACGACGCAATACCACCGCCGAGACAGAGGCCCTGGATATTAAAGGGGCCGCGTCCAACGTGGCGTCGCACACATATATCAGACCCTGCACCATCTGGTGGGCCAGAGCAATAGTGTCTGGAGGAAGGTTATACTCCTGCACAGGTTGGTGCAAAATTTTTGCCCATTCCGTGAGTGTGAGACACAAGGGTCGCCACTACTACGGGCCGTAGGGCGGATCCCAACAAGGCGAACATGGCTCTACTCACCACTTCTGACCTCCTGTCAGTGGGGTCCTTAAACGCAGGAGTCCCCTCCATCGGGAGAGTGGTGGCCTTGTTTAAACGGGCGACTGGAGGGTCGACCACCGGGGGAGAAGCCCACTTTTTAAGCAGGGCGTCTTCAAAGGGGTATCTAATAGACAAACGCCGCGGGACCATAAAAGTCTTCTGCGGCTTTTCCCAGACCTGGTCAATGAGCTGGTCAAAGAAAGGTACATATGGAAAAACCTTTTTAGAAGGCTTGGTCTTAAAAGAACCAAAGGAGACTGTATCCGCCTGAGGTTCTGCGGGTCGCAGCATTTAGCTTGAGAGTGTCCCTCACAGCATCAATGAGTTCACTAACAAGCGCCCTGTCATTTACTGACTCAGAACTGGAGTCTTCCTCACAAGGAATGTCCTGTTCAAAACCATCCAAATATTCAGAGCTAGGGTCCTGAGCAGCAATAGCTAGGCCCATATCTGAATCGGAGCACTCCCCTTGTGGAGATAAAGTGGGGAGAGGGCGCTTTTTTGCTCCCTTGTGCTCACACACAGCTTCCATCCTGGTCAGAAATGATTCCAGGACTGCCGACAACTGGTCCATAGGGACCGCAGGTGCTGGAGCACTGGCTGCTGCCTCTGGCATGTTAGGGGAAGCTGGTGACTCTGACTCCATAATGTCCCTCTCAGACCACCCACAGGCTGTGCTGACTGAAGTAGGGGAATGCCCAGGGAACCCACCAACCTGACCAGGACCGCTCGGTTCCGCCGCTCTGTCTCACTGCGCCGCGCTGCTCAGCGTGAGTGAGCTGAGAGGAGAGAGTGTGAGGAGATTTGCGCCGTTCCCAGCGGCGCTAGAGGCCAAACTAGTGGCGGAAAAACGTGCGGCTACAAGAAAATGGCCGCTGCAATGTGCTCGGCGGGCCCCGGCAAGATGGCCGCCAATGTAAAAATCAGCACACACACAAAACATGGCGCCGAACGGCGCCCAGGCCCCTCACATCCAAAAATAAAACAGCCCCAGCGAATGCAGAGCAGCAGGATCAGTAAGATATTTCTGTTGCTAAACTCTGCAATGAAGAAGACATTGCTGTGATCGGGCAGCTTATCAACCTGCAGGAAGAAGAGAGCGGTAATGTGATCATTGGAGTCCTCCAGGATATGAGATATTTTTTTCGGATGTGTGTGTGTGTGTGTGTGTGTGTGTATGTATGTGTACAGGTCCTTCTCAAAAAATTAGCATATTGTGATAAAGTTCATGATTTTCTGTAATGTACTGATAAACATTAGACTTTCATATATTTTAGATTCATTACACACAACTGAAGTAGTTCAAGCCTTTTCTTGTTTTAATATTGATGATTTTGGCATACAGCTCATGAAAACCCAAAAATCCTATCTCAAAAAATTAGCATATTTCATCCGACCAATAAAAGAAAAGTGTTTTTAATACAAAAAAAGTCAACCTTCAAATAATTATGTTCAGTTATGCACTCAATACTTGGTCGGGAATCCTTTTGCAGAAATGACTGCTTCAATGCGGCGTGGCATGGAGGCAACCAGCCTGTGGCACTGCTGAGGTGTTATGGAGGCCCAGGATGCTTCGATAGCGGCCTTAAGCTCATCCAGAGTGTTGGGTCTTGCGTCTCTCAACTTTCTCTTCCCAATATCCCACAGATTCTCTATGGGGTTCAGGTCAGGAGAGTTGGCAGACCAATTGAGCACAGTAATACCATGGTCAGTAAACCATTTACCAGTGGTTTTGGCACTGTGAGCAGGTGCCAGGTTGTGCTGAAAAATGAAATCTTCATCTCCATAAAGCTTTTCAGCTGATGGAAGCATGGAGTGCTCCAAAATCTCCTGATAGCTAGCTGCATTGACCCTGCCCTTGATAAAACACAGTGGACCAACACCAGCAGCTGACATGGCACCCCAGACCATCACTGACTGTGGGTACTTGACACTGGACTTCAGGCATTTTGGCATTTCCCTCTCCCCAGTCTTCCTCCAGACTCTGGCACCTTGATTTCCGAATGACATGCAAAATTTGCTTTCATCCGAAAAAAGTACTTTGGACCACTGAGCAACAGTCCAGTGCTTCTTCTCTGTAGCCCAGGTCAGGCGCTTCTGCCGCTGTTTCTGGTTCAAAAGTGGCTTGACCTGGGGAATGCGGCACCTGTAGCCCATTTCCTGCACACGCCTGTTCACGGTGGCTCTGGATGTTTCTACTCCAGACTCAGTCCACTGCTTCCGCAGGTCCTCCAAGGTCTGGAATCGGTCCTTCTCCACAATCTTCTTCAGGGTCCGGTCACCTCTTCTCGTTGTGCAGCGTTTTCTGCCACACTTTTTCCTTCCCACAGACTTCCCACTGAGGTGCCTTGATACAGCACTCTGGGAACAGCCTATTCGTTCAGAAATTTCTTTCTGTGTCTTACCCTCTTGCTTGAGGGTGTCAATGATGGCCTTCTGGACAGCAGTCAGGTCGGCAGTCTTACCCATGATTGCGGTTTTGAGTAATGAACCAGGCTGGGAGTTTTTAAAAGCCTCAGGAATCTTTTGCAGGTGTTTAGAGTTAATTAGTTGATTCAGATGATTAGGTTAATAGCTCGTTTAGAGAACCTTTTCATGATATGCTAATTTTTTGAGATAGGATTTTTGGGTTTTCATGAGCTGTATGCCAAAATCATCAATATTAAAACAAGAAAAGGATTGAACTACTTCAGTTGTGTGTAATGAATCTAAAATATATGAAAGTCTAATGTTTATCAGTACATTACAGAAAATAATGAACTTTATCACAATATGCTAATTTTTTGAGAAGGACCTGTGTGTATATATATATATATATATATATATATATATTATATATATATATAATTATACAGTACAGGTAAAGATGAACGCAATGCTTGCTGTTGCTCATCATCCCCCGATCCCAGACCAATCTTGTCCACTGACCTTCCAAGGCACACAGGAACGGTCAGGACACCTAAACGGTTAATCTAATTGCACCAGGACAGATAAACTGTAATGTGATGTGCCGTCAGTATCATTACAAGGCGATAGCGAGAACGAGGCCCCATAGAGCAGACATCATTCCATTCCTCCATCTATTTGATAGGACACAATGCATCTTCTATTGGCGATTTAGATTTAAAGTTATTTTCTCCGCTACAGATATTTGGAGGTAAGTGTCATTAGCCAGGCACGGCTCCATTGCTCGTGTTTTTTTTTTTTGTTTTTTTTTTGTGGTGGTTGAAGTACAGAAAGCACATCGGTATCATTTTTATCTTTGGCCGCGCCATTTATAGATTTAAAGATGTGTAATTCTTACGTATATTTTATTGTTATTAGTCATACAGTGACTTGCATCTCTCAAGTCATTTCTGATGCATTGTGCAGAAAGAGAAGAAATTTGCCATTCTTTTGAAATCTCCGTTGCTTTTTAACCCCATTTTAAGGCTTAAACTGCATGGCAGCGCAGAGCTCACAGTACATTTTGCAGCAGAGTTGGCCATAGCGACCCGTCTGTACCCATATCTCGATGGCCAAAATAGATCATAAAATAAATATGTTGCAATGGGGTTGATTTTACTAAAGGCATATAGACTGTGCACTTTGCAAGTGCAGTTGCTCCAGAGCTTAGTGAATGAGGTGAAGCTCTGCTGAATTCCATCATCCAATCGTGTGCAAGCAAAAACTGTTTTAAAAAAAAAAAAAAAAAAAATTTCTTGCATGTAATTGGGTATTCCTTGCAAAGTGAAGCTTCAGCTTATTTACTAAGCTCTGGAGCAACTGCACTTGCCAAGTGCACAGTCTATATGCCTTTAGTGAAACCAACCCCATTGTGTTCATTTGTATCCTTAAGGCCCGTACACACGATCAGATTTTCCGACGGGAATTGTGTGATGACAGGCTTTTGTTGGAAAATGCGACTGTTTGTATGCTACATTGGACAAATGTTGGATAGCATGCTTTAAAATTTTCCGACAACAAATGTGTGACGTCGGCTTTTCCGATCGTGTGTACACAAGTCCTTCGGGGGAAAAAATCTAAGGTACAAACACGCATGCTCAGAAGCAATGCTAACCATAACACAACATTAGCAGAAGTTGCCCAAAGGGTGGCGCTAAAGAGCTGGAAAAACCACGTAGTTTCGTTTTTGTTGGCTGACAATTCTTTGCCATTTTGTATGCAAGACAAATTTGTGGCCAACGCCCTTCGGACAAAAGTCCTACGCTTTGTCCGTGGAAAATTCGATCAGGTGTACGAGGCTTTAGACAAAATAATTATTAAGCAGTTTTCTATTAAAGAACTGTGGACGACCTCCCCATATAACTTTTTATTTTTTTTCCCCTCTCTTACCTGATGATGGTATCTGGATATTTCAAATACTCTCCCATCTATTGGATCCAGCGTTGACCCGCTGAGATAATCTCATGTCTGGCCACCGCTACGTCCCACGCCGCCATGTTTTCTCTGACGTCATTTGGAGGCTTGCCAACTTTTCCAGGTTCAGTGGGCGGGCGAGCCTCTCCACGATGTGCTGATAGGCCCGCCCCCTCCTCCTGTTCGTCAGTCAAAGCCTATGCCTCCTGGGATATGTGATGTATGTATCCAGGAAGGCACAGCGGGCAAAGGACGCAGTGCAGTATTCGCCTAAGGCGAGTGACGTGGATGGGGAGGGGCGGACTTAACATGAACAACTCCCCCAAAAAAAAGATGCCCTATTCCAGCAGAGGAAAGGAGGAGGTGTAGAGAGGCGGGGCTGTTCTCGGGAGGGTGAAGGCCTGCTTTTAAAATGGTACAGGTAAAGATAATTGCAATTTTACCATTGGTTACCATCCACCGCTACCAGACCAATCTGTCCAATAACCTTCCGGACAGCACATTAATGGTCAGAACCTCTAAATATGAGTAAGGCACCTTTCACACATGCGGACTGTTTTGTCTGTTTTTCATTCATCCGTTGACGATAAACGGACATCAATGCATCTCTATGGAAAAAGTAGAGTTTATGGGTGTAAACGGATGATCATCTGTTTACATACGCTTCTGTCAACCTCCTGTTTTTTTGGAACGAATCAAAGCCCTATTTTTTTTTTTTTTTTTTGGATGAAAAATTAATGTAATTGAACATCGGTCCTTCTTTGCATGAAAAAAATGGTTCTGGGACTTGGGTGGTTAAGGACTCTAGCTGGTGGATGTAAAAAAAAAAAAAAGGTGACAAACTTCTAAAAAAAAAAAAAAAACGGATATAAACTTTTTTTTTTTTCTTTTTTTTTTATTATTATTTTATCATCAGTTTAGTCATGTTTTTCAAATGGTCCGCATGTGTGAAAGGGGCCTAACTGCTCCATGTTTAACCAGTTCTGGACTTTGGATGTATGACAAACACCCAAGAATACTTAATCTCCAGTGCACAGGGCGTATATGGCACACCCTGTCTCTAGCCTACTTCCATGCAAAAATTTCTGGCAAAACTCTGCTGTCAAAATGACAGGTGGAACTTGCTATCTATCTAAAATGGAGCTTTGGCACACTGGAACCTTTTGCAGTACAGTCCTTAAACTCATCCCTGAGTAGGAGAGTCTGTCTTCTCTAGTCAGTTGACCAGTCTTCGTCGGTGAAGAAATGTCATCGGCACACAAAGGATTCCTCAGAAGGGTGCAAAGCTTTAATCACATACATACAGCAATGTTTCAGAGCCATGCAGGGCTTACTGTGTGATCAGGAAAATAAAGCTTTGGCCCTTCTGAGTATTCCTTGGTGTGCGGATGACATTGCTTCACTCGGATTGTCTGCGTTTTCCAGCCCGTGGTCATTACAGCACCCAGCATTACTACAGCCAATTCCAGGAATGTGTGCGTTGGGAATATTGCGTTTTGACCAGTCTTGGTGTGCGGTCTCACTGGCACTTTTAACTGATCCCGGGTATGGTTCACCCCCTTGTGCCGATTTTCATATGTATAGTGTGAGTACCCAGGATGAGCCAAGCGTTTCCGGTCCCACTTGGAAGAGGTGGCCTGGTACATTTTTCTTCAGTGCAAACTGTCGGCTCACAGAACCCTTCATAGATGATTACTGTATATACAAAAACTGCAATTGCTGGTCTAGTTAGCAGAGGCGTATGCCTGGAGTGAATGCAGACCAACGGGGGGAATAGGGAGGGGGAGGAATCGAACTTGGACGTGGTTCAAACCTCTGACTAAGCCCTGTGGGTGGGATGAAATGTGTCAGGGGCGTGGCTTGGGAGGAGTTAAGACTGTGGCCATTCTTGATCTTTACCCAACAACATATGGGCTGATTGGAGTGCCATGTCTTTCCACTTCAGTATTACCTATTGGGCTTGGATGGGCTATGTGTATGCCAGCACCCAGATCAGAATTTAGGGAATCGACCGATATTATTTTTTCGGTGCTGATACCAAACCAATATTTTGCCCACTTTTCCTGCGAATAGGCAATATTTTGTACATTTAAAAAAAAAAAAAAACATTATATATATATACATCCATACATTTTTTTTTTTTTTTTTTTTTTTACATTTAGTTTTTTTATCACGGTTATTGCTGTCACAAGGAATATAAACATCCCTTGTGACGGTAATAGGCAGTGACAGGTACTCTTTATGGAGATATCTGAGGTCTATAAGACCCCAAACCCCCTCATCTGCACTTCTTCAAAGTATTTAAAACTTCAGCATTATTGAATACTTTATTTTTTAAAACTGGAGCCTTTAAGATGCCAGTAATCCGGGAAGTGCTGTCATGACATCGCTTCCGGGTTACTAGATCCGAGTCCCAAATGAAGCATCGGCTTTGTTCGGGTCTTCGGTCAGCCGGGAGAGAGAGAGAGACTTTAAAATAAAAAAAATTATTAAATGTTCCATTATTACAAGCAGCGGGAGGGGGATGTTCTCCCCCCACACCTTCTGCCGCTTGCTCGGGCTCTCCTGTCCCACCATGAGGCCTGAGCAACCAGCCGGTGTCTTGTCACATTCGGCTCCCCATCACAGATTGCTCCGGAAGTGACGTTCTGTCGCCGCCATCTTGCTACACCCCACACTCCTGCACTAATGTAAGTAATGATAGAGTGAGAAGGGGGGCAAGCGGACATCTTGTTACACCCACCGGAGTTTTAGATTTCACAGTTATTTTCAACACAAAACGGAGCTTATATGCTTAAATACAGTATTTGGAAATCCGACGGACTGTTTACATGTTAAATGTGAAAATCAGAGGTGTTCTGTCACATTAGCAACCATGTAAAGTCAGTAGGTTTGCTGCTGCTTTTAAAATTTAACATGTAAACAGTCTGTCGGATTTACAAATACTGTATTTAAGCTGATAAGCTCCGTTTTGTGTTGAAAATAACTGTGAAATCTAAAACTCCAGTGGGTGTAACAAGATGTCCGCTTGCCCCCCTTCTCACTCTATCATTACTGTGCAGGGGTGTAGCAAGATGGCGGCGACGGAACGTCACTTCCAGAGCAATCTGTGATGGGGAGCCGAATGTCATAAGACACCGGAACATCCGCCGGCCTTCCTTCCTTCCTTCCTTCCTTCCTTCCTTCCTTCCTTCCTTCCTTCCTTCCTTCCTTGTTACAAAATAGCTTGCATGTTAAATGTTTTTTCTTTTATAAAAAGCAGTTTTCCTTTTTAAGAAAAGCCATTCTCCGGCACAGCAGTCTCATGGATTTATTTTGCGGGAACAGGTTGCTTTAATATTTGATGGCCTCTTTTCTTAGCGCTCGTCTTCTTTCTTCTCCCCCCGCGTGAATCTTGCACTTTTGGATGCAGAAGCATTAAGCTTGTTGTTGATAAATTGCCATTAGTGGGAAATAAAGCATCCTACTTTCCATGTTCTGGAACGTTGTTGGTTGTGTTTGGTGCAGCGATGGGGAGAGTCTTTTAAATCCAGTTATAATTGCACTGGCGTGAAGCATTAACAACCGCAAATGCATCTGATGGGGCTGTCATCTCTCCCGGGGGCCGAGGGAAGCTTCTCTGTGGTTGTGGCGAGTGACATCACCAGGAATCCGGAGCGTTTCTGCGGATGATTGTGTGCTCACAGTTGGGGCAGGTTTGTGTGTGGATGTGTGTTTTTATTTTTTGCTAGATTGAATGGATCAAGGCCACATTCCAACATCCCTGCCATATACAGCAGGTGGTAGATGGCCTTGATCTGCTCCATTGTAATCGGAAGCTTGCTGAAATGGTTGGAACATTTTCCTAAGGCTAGGATTATGACTGCAAATGTAATGGTTTGCAGCTTACCGTAAATTCCTTAGCCTGAAAAGGGAAAAGGAATGCAGCCCCCACCTAAGAACATAGGATGATTAAGCTATATGAATAAAGTGGTTGTAAATTTTAGGGATGAAAAAATGAACAAAGCATATCTATTTATAGTGTGTACTTGCCTCTATCCAAAGCACCTCTCCTCTCTCATTCCCCTGCTATCTACACAAGGCAGGCCATAGATGATGCAATTTTTTCTTTCCTGCAGTCACAGGTTGCAGGAAACAAACGCTCGCTTTTCCCCCATAAACCCTGGCTGTGTTGATGGGGGGGGGATTGAGCAATTTTCTTTCCTCTCTGAGCTATTGAGTTCTCCTGGCGGGGGGAGCCGTCCCTGCCAGGAGAACAGTGATTACTGCTAGCGGCTATAGCCGTTGGCAATAATTGCATATGAAAATTTGACCCAAGCCGATCGATGGATTGACTTTGGTGCAATCAGCCTGCCCATAGATGGTTCACCTCTCGGCCAGTTCTTGCTGAATCATCAAATTCAAACTAGGGCCGAAACAACTAATCGATTAATTGACAACTAATCGATTATGAAATTAATCGATTACTATTTTCATAATCGATTAATCGGGCAGTAACATAATGGGGTTCAAAAAACGAAAATTAGCCTTTTATAGTACAAAAAGCAAATCACTACTGTAAATATTACTTTCACTGTCCCACAGTAAAAAATGAACCCCCTTACAGTAGTGATTATTTGCTCTTTTGGTATATATATATATATATATATACCAAAAGAGCAAATAATCACTACTGTAAGGGGGTTCATTTTTTACTGTGGGACAGTATATATATATATATAATTAAAATAAATAAATAAATTAATTTTTTTTTTTTTTTTTTTTAACCCCATTATGGTACTAAACATCTCAGGCCCGGGTCACACCTCTGTGTGTTTTGGTGTTTTTTGCAGAAACACACTACAGGTCATTTACATGGTTTCCTATGGGACACGTTCACATCCAGGATTTTTTCAGCTGCTGCGTATTTGGAAATGGCAAGGACTTTTTTTAATGCAAAACAGTGCTATTTTGTGTTTTTTTTTTTTGTTCAATATGTTCAATATACTTTAATGGAGAAGCTGCAGAAAAGCATGTAATGCGTTTTTGTGGCAATTTGTGTTTTTTAATCAACAACAAATTGGCCAAAAAAAATGCAAATCGCAGCAAAAATTACCTTTTTTTTTTTTTTTTGTGATTAATCAAAACAATAATTGGCCAACTAATCGATTATGAAAATAAGCGTTAGTTGCAGCCCTAATTCAAACCATCTATGGCTGATTTAAGCATTCCTGGGAGACCGTCCGCCAGCCCCTCCCAGCACACAGGCAAGTGATTGACCTGTGCACATGTCCCTAAGTGTGTGTGTGGTGGTGGTGTCAATTTCCTTCCACTCAGGTCTCACATTACACTTGGCCCTCTGCTGTATGTTGTGAAGTACGTATAACATCAGATCTCCTGCCTTATAAGACTCAGTAATGCTGTGTAAATTCTGTACTTTGAATGGATGTAGAGGATAGAGGGCTGCAGATAAACAGGTACAACCTATGTAGGAGGACTTGTTTAATCGCTGTGTATCACCTGAGGCCAGTCACTTCACTACATGGATGTAACGGTTTAGAAACACTTTAAGGCTCGGTTCACACTGCATGCCAATGCGGCTCACAGCAGGGGCCCCATGCGTTCACTGTTTCGGGTCTGATTTCAGCCTGAATTCGGACCTGAAACGGACAAAAAGACTAACCGCATTCCTGTGCAAATTCACACGGGAGCCGCATCGGAGATATGTGAACCGGCGCCATAGAGAGCCGGTCACAATCTCCTGCTATTGTGAATGGGATGCGGGAAGCCGCATCTAATTCACAATAGTGTGAACCCGGCCTCAAGGGGTTATAAACCTTCAAGGTTTTTCTCTTTAACCACTTCTCCACTGAGGACGTCATATGACGTCCTTGAGTTTGTGGGGGGATATCTGAATGATGCCTGCAGCTAGAGGCATCATTCAGATATCATTCTGTCGGGCCGGCAATTCTGCACACCATAAGAACGATTATAGGCGGCGGGAGGGGACATCCCCCCTCCCGCCGCCATCCGGTGCTTCTCCGGGCTCTCCCGTGCCATCGGGGGCCCGGAGAACGAATTGGCTGGGGCTGGATGACGAGCATAGAGATTTCCGGTGACCAGTTGGTCACCAGTCATCTCTATGACTGTCGAGTCGCGGGCGCGACGTTGTGATGTCACGCCCGGTACCCGGAAGTAAACAAAGCCGCAATTGCGGCTGTCAGCATGAGATCGTGAATTGTTTTTTTTTTTTCACCGATCTCATGCTTTTAAGCCTGGAGGAGAGTCTTATTGACCCCGCATCTCTCCATAAAGAGGAACTGTCACAATGATTTCTATTACAAGGGATGTTTACATTCCTTGTAATAGGAATAAAAGTGATAAAAAAAAAAAAAATGTAAAAAAATAAAAAGAAAATAGTAAAATAAAAAAAATATATATATTTTTTTAAACTTCCCGGTAGCTCGCGCTCAGAAGCGAACACGCATGTAAGTCCCGCCCACATATTCAAACCCCACATGTGAGGTATCGCCGCGTGTGGTAGAGTGCGAGCAACAATTCTAGCACTATACCTCCTCTAACTCTAAAATAGTAACCTGTGAAAAAAAGCGTCGCCTATGGAGATTTTTAAGTACCGAAGTTTGGCGCCATTTCATGAGTGTGCGCAATTTCAAAGCGTGACATGTTGGGTATCTATTTACTCGGCGTAACAGCATCTTTCACACATACAAAAAAATTGGGCTAACTTTCCTGTTTTTTTGTTTTTAATTAGTGAAACCGTTTTTTTTTCCCCCCAAAAAAGGCGTTTGAAAAATTTATTGCGCAAATACTGTGCAAGATAAAAAGTTGCAATGACCGCCATTTTATTCCCTAGGGTGTCTGCTAAAAAAAAAAATATATATGTATGTATGGGGGTTCTGATTAATTTTCAAGCTAAAAAATGATGTTTTGTACATGAAGGAGAGAAGTGCCAGAATAGGCCCGGTGGAGAAGTGGTTAAGGAGGTGGTCGGCAAGTGGTTAAGGAGAAAACCCTTCTGTAGTGCAGCAGCCCCCCTTTTTTACTTACCTGAACCCGATCGTTCCAGCAACAGGGACGAGCACAGCAGCTCCAGCCGCTGTCTCGGGTCCTCGTTGGATAAATTGTTAGCAGCGGGAGCCATTGTCTTCCGCTGCTGTCAATCAAATCCAGGGGGCGGGGCCGAGTCCTGCTGTCTGTGTCAATGGACGCAGCAGCAGGACTCGGGAGCACGCCTGCACAAGTGCCCCCAGGAAATGCGGCTCCGCACTCTATGAAAAGGAGAAGCCTGAAGCGCCGCTGAGGGACCCCAAAAGAGGAGGATGGGGGCCGCTCTGTGCAAAACCCTTGCACAAAGGAGGTAAGTATTTCCAGTGACATTTGTGGACATTACATCCCATTATATTGACACTGTCTGATAATTTTGGTTATCTTTTTGTGGAACTGTGATTTTTCACATAAGCGCTGTTAATGTTTTGATTTATTGGAACATACTTTACAAGTATGACGTGTGTTGTTGTTGTGTGTTGGCAATGGAGGCACCGGCGGAGAGGAGCGAGGCTCCCACGGTCCAGCGATGCGGCCGAACGAACAGGTAAGTGTCTGTTTATTAAAAGTCAGCAGCTACACTTTTTGTAGCTGCTGACTTTGAATAAACCCTAAAAAGCCTGGAACTCCGTTTTAAGCCCAGTTGGGGGTGTGGCCTTGGGTGGTAGGGCGTGGTTTGCTGTCATTGCAGTAAACCTTGGCTGGAGTTGGACATCTTTGGTGTGCGGCCTGTTTTTCAGATTGATTGCAGTGGAGGGAGAGCGACTCCAGGGTTTTATGGCACTTGGCCGATTTCACGTGATTGTAGAGGATACAGGCCTGGCCTGTGAGCGGTGATGTGGGCTGTGATCCTCCTGTGTAGAGTTGCCTCACTAGATCTGAAAGTTGAAATCTCTCTCTATCTCCTTTTTAGGCCTCATGCACACTGGACGTTTTTTTTTTTTTAACAATTTTGATCCATTGAAAAAAAATATATACTGTATTTATCGGCGTAGAACACGCACAGGCGTATAACACGCACCCTAACTTTAAGAGGGAAGTTTCAGGAAAGAAACTTTCCACAGCCCCCTGCGTATAACACGCAGGCACAGTTTACCCTCCATTTTCAGGGTAAAAAAGTGAGTGTTATACGCCAATAAATACAGTATATTTTTTCTTCAAATAAAAAATGCTAAGCGCTATTGTAAAAACGTTGAAAAACTCACTGCGAAGCTACTGGCGTTTTTTTATAACGTTATTTTAACGTCCAGTGTGCATGAGGCCTGAATGTGACCTATAAACTGTACAACTCCGTTGAACAACCAACTGAAATCTTTTAGGTGGAGGGGAGTAAAACTAAAATAATAAGGTTGCAGAAGTGTGCACACCCTTACACAAATACTTTTTGTTGAAGCACCTTTTGATTTTATTACTGTACTGGAACGCTGTAAAAAACGCTTCAAAAACGCACTGTAACATGCACGGCTTTAAAGTGGTTGTAACTAAAAAAAAATATATATATTTTTTTTAAATGACAAACATGTTCTACTTCCACTGTGCAGCTCGTTTTGCACACAGTGGCCCCGAACCTGGTCTTCTGGGGTCCGTCGGCGGCTGTCTCGGCTCCTCCCCGCAAGAACTCTCCACCTATATGCGAGCTCCCATGGTGGTGAGTGATTGTGAGCACGCTCCAGTGATACAGCCGGCGGCTATAGCTGTTCACTGTATCACTCGGCCCCACCCCCCGGCGCGCCGTGTCATTGGATGTGATTGACAGCAGCGCAAGCCTATGGGGGGGGGGGGGGCGGTATTGTTGGATGTTTTTTCACCTTAATGCATAGGATGCATTAAGGTGAAAACTTTTACCTTTACAACCCCTTTAAGGTTTAAGAAAGAAGAGGGGGAAGAAATGCACCGGACTGCATCAAAAACTCTCCAAAAGCGCACATGCAGAAAAGCATCTGCAACGCATTCGGACTGCGTTTTATATGGTGTGAACTGGCCCTTGGTCTTTGTTTTTTTTTTTGCTAAACGGAAAAAAAAAAGCTCGGTGATTAAATATCACCAAAAGAGAGCCTTTTCTGTCTCCAAAAAATAAAAATGTCATATGGGTACAGTGTTGCATGACCGCGCAATTGTCATTCAAAGTGTCACAGCGCTGAAAGCTGAATATTGGCCTGGACAGGAATGGGGTGAAAGTGCCCGGTATTAACCACTTCTTCAGCCCTGGACCATTTTGCTGGCCAAAGACCAGGCCACTTTTTGCGATTCGGCACTGCGTTGTTTTAACTGACAATTGCGTGGTCGTGCCACGTGGCTCCCAAACAAAATTGACGTCCTTTTTTTTTTTTTTTTTTCACACAAATAGAGCTTTCTTCTGGTGGTATTTGATCACCTCTGCGGTTTAAAATTTTTTGCGCTATAAACAAAAATAGAGCCACAATATTTTAAAAAATTCAATATTTTTTACTTTTTGCTATAATAAATATCCCCCAAAAATATATAAAACATTTTTTTCCTCAGTTTAGGCCGATACTTATTCTTCTACATATTTTTGTTAATAAAAATCGCAATAAGCGTATATTGATTGGTTTGCGCAAAAGTTATAGTGTCTACAAAATAGGGGATAGTTTTATGGCACTTTTTTCCTAATATTTTTTTTTTTTTTTTTTTTTTTACTAGTAATGACGGTGATCAGCTTTTTTTTTTTTATTTTTTTTTTTTTATCGTGACTGCGACATGGCGGACACATCGGACATTTTTGACACCATTTTGGGACCATTGTAATTTTTACAGCAATCGGTGCTATAAAAATGCACTGATTACTGTAAATATGACACTGGCAGTGAAGGGGTTAAGTGTGACCTAGGGAGTGCTTCTAACTGTTAGGGGGCGTGGCTTGGTGTGACACGTCACTGATCGCTGTTCCCGATGACGGGGAACACGATCAGTGACATGTCACTAGGCAGAACGGGGAGATGTTGTGTTTATACTTGCCTCTCCCTGATCTTTAGCTCTGTGACACGATCGCGGGACATCGAGTCCACGGGTCCTGCGGGCACGGTCACGGAGCTTGCGTCAGGGTCGTGAGCGTGCTGTCGGTGGTGCGCACGACCACACGGCTCGCAAATTAAAGGGGACGTGTATATATACGCCCATTTGTGCAGCCCTGCCATTCTGTCTATGTAAATCCTCGTGCGACGGTCGGGAAGTGGTTAAAGTGGTTAATTTTTTAATTTTTTTTGTGCTTAGATGGATAATTTGCCTTCTGAGTAGAGCTGTATCCTGCTGACAGGGTCTCTTTATTGAATAAAATGCATCAATTGCTGTAACGAAAGATGTTGGTTTAGGAGTCAACACTCGCACTTGACATTGGCCTTCGTAGTTGTCAGATGAGACAACCTCGAGAAGCCTGGCCGGTTATGTGCGCTTTGTGACTGCCCCCCCCCCCTCACTTTGCGCTGTTTTTTCGGGGAGGGTAATTAAGATGCATCACTTCTAGCCACATTCTTTACAGAATGTAGCGGATAATCTACTAGAGAAGAAAACGCCACTGCAATGTAAAAACAGATGGGTTCAATTGGTGCATCTGATTGTCCTGCTCTTGTTTGCTAGCCAAGCGCCATTAATCTTCCCCCCGCCATGGCCAAGGCTTTAAAACAAGATCCACATGAGGAGATACATAGGCAAATGGTCCAACTAAAATAAAAACAGTTTTCATATTCCTGTAGCTTAACCTGGCCAACATTTTCCACAAGGAATGCTCTGAATTCAGCGCTGTTAATGGTTGCTAGTCCTTTACAGTGGACCATAAAAAAAAAATCACGCCTTTTTATGAATCGCCTGGCAAGATGACTACATTACTTAAATAATTACCTTGAATAGAAATGTTCCTTTCATTCCATGGGGAAAAAAAACGATGAGCTGAGTTCTTGTCACAGCCTTGGCAAAGGTGACATAAGCCCTTATTGGCTTCATAATGGGAACAGCAGGAAGGAACCCCCCAACACCATGAGGCTTTTTTTTTTTTTTAAGTTATAAGGAACATTTTGGTCTTGGGGATTACTTAAACCCCCCCCCCCCCAAAAAAAATTATTTATATGTATGTACCATATATACTAGAGTATAAGCCGAGGCACCTAATTTTACCACAAAAAACTGGGAAAACGTAGTGACTCGAGTATAAGCCTAGGGTGTCCATCTGCATGCCTCACTGTGCCCATGCCTCGACTGACGTTTTAACATGGGAGTCTATGGAAGGGGTGCCCGGCTTTGAAAAATCGTTGCTCCCCGGGGCTGGGAAAAAAAATCAATTTTAATCTTGAATCGAGTTTTGAGTTGATTTGATTTGAAGAAAATCGATTTTTTATTTTTTTTCCTTCAAAGTTTCTGTAGGAGGGCTGCAGGGGGCGTATGCGGAATGGCACTGGGCGGCGTTACCCCAATTACATCTACTCGCCGCAGCCGCCGCGAGTAGATGTAATGTAACATTAACTAACCGCAAGCCCCCGTCTGCCTACCTGATCAGCGTGTCATGCAGACAGACGGCGGCCATTACAGTGTTCAAAAGCCGCGCCTCCTGAAATCCTCGTCGTCTGTGATAGGCGGAACACTCAATTTCACAGCAGGCAGTGTTCAGCCTATCACGGACATCCTCTCATCCTCGTCTGTGTTATGAGGATGAGCGGATGTCCATGATAGGCGGAACACTAAATGCTGGGAAATTGAGTGTTCCGCCTATCGCAGACGAGGAGGAGGCCCGGCTTTTGAATACTGGAATGGCCGCCGGTGTAGCAGTAAAATCCGTATCCCATGAAAATCTTCATCAGGTACGGGCACAGTGATTGAAGCACGGGCGCAGTGAGGCATTGGGCGCAGTGAGGCACGGGCACAGTGAGGCATGGGCACAGTTCAATTCAACTAAGAGTAACCTCAAGATTTTTTGTTGTTTTATTAGCTAAATCCAAATACAGTATTAATAATTTGGATGTTTAAAAATCTTTGTTGCACACTGACTTTGCAGTTAGAGAAAGGGTTTGCCTTTGCAATTTTGTTTGTTGATGCACTTCAATTAATATAATAAAAAAAAAAATCGAATCGTAAATCGAGTTTTTTTTATAAAAAAATCGCAGATTTTTTGGGGGGGAAAATCGCCCAGCCCTACTCCCCAGCCGAAGGTCCCCCAGACAACAAACTTTGCACACATGTTGAGGAGAAATGGGGCTACATGTGTTCCAAGTTTTGGGTCCAGGGGACCTAGGACCAGCCAATACCGGGTCCCCAAAGTCACCAGAGAAATTACAGTTTAACATGGGAGTCTATGGAAGGGGTGCCCAGATTTGAAAATCAGTTCTCCCCGGCCGTAGGTCCCCTGGACAACAAACTTTGCACACTTGTAGAGAAACAGTTGGGCTACATGTGTACCAAGTTTGGGGTTCAGGGGACCTATGGCTGGCCAGTACTGGGTCCCCAAAGTCCGAGAGATCAGGCGCAAAAAGGTGACTCAAGTCTAAGCCGAGGGGGGCATTTTCAGCACAAAAAAATTTGCTGAAAAACTCGGTTTATACTCGAGTATATACGGTATATTATATATATTTGTGTGTGTGAGACACTCGCTCACTTTTTTACCCTGAAAATAGAGGGAAAACTCTGCCTGCGTGTTATACGCAGGGGTCTCTGGAATTTATTTTTATTTTTTTTCTGAAACTTAAACACACACCGCACACACCGCACACACCGCACACATACATACACTTTTTTGTAAAAAAAAAAAAAAACTTAGAGAGACTGTACTTTTACTGGTACCAGGGAGGACAAATTGTATAAAATCTTTATCCAATTTTGTTACTTGACTAAAACATACAAAAATTCAAAGCAAGAAGGCAAACCAATCCCAAAATACATGGTCACATCACATCTCTCATGATCTTTGTATAGAGATGCATAATCTACATGGTTATACCCAACTCCTTCGTATGAAAAGTCCACAAGGTCAACGCGTTTCACGTATAGGGCTTCTTCAGGATAATTTTCTTGGAATCAAGAGGGCGTAACCTATCGAAGAAAATAATATATTAAACACATACATTGCAACCTTTTTTATTCACAATCAAAATGTTGTATTGTTTGTGTTTAATATATTATAATATTTTCTTTCAAGAAAAAGTCCTGAAGAAGCGCTATACATGAAACGCATTGACCTCTTCATATGAAGAAGTTGTGTATAACCATGTAGATTATGCATCTCTTTACAAATGATCATGAGAAATGTGACCACATATTTGGGATTTGTTTCCTTTCTTGCTGTAATTTTTTTGGAAGTTTTAACAATGTAAAAAAATTGAATACAATTTTTTTTTTTTTTTTTAATTTCGTTTTTTTTAGAATTGTATCCTCCTGGGTACCAGTAAAGACCGTTCTTTTTATTTTTTAATGTATAATTTTCTGATGCGTTAAGCAATATTGCAGCTACTTTTTTAATAATCTATCTTTTTTGGAAGCCGAGACCCTGCGAATTTAAATGGTGGCATTTGCATTTTTTTTATGTTTTGTGTGATAATTGTGCTACTTTTTTTTTTTTTTTTATTCAGTAAACAACAATTTTTTTTTTTTTTTTTTAAATCCTATAATTACAGATTTAGATGCGATCAGGTGGCTTTACAGCCACCCTAAGAAAGGAAAGTGTGTTACTGGTTGGATGGTGAAATTTAAGGAAAAATTCTGCAGTCACCACGGGACTAGTTAGCTGCAATATAATACATTTTTAATTTTGCGTTTAGATCATGGCTTGACAAAACCCAGGCATCAGGTTGCCACGGTGACTGGAAAGTGCATCCCGGCACCTGGGCTACACTGCAGCAGGGGTCTGGATACCCCCTATGTGGTCCCAAGCAGATGCGCAGACTAAGGTCAGGCTGGCCAATAAGTGAGGCTGTGGCTTTGCGGCCTTCTGGAGCAGGATACACGCTCCTTTTTTGTGAACCTGCATCGTCCTCTGGTGGGTGGGGCTGTGATGAGCACGGCTGAGGGCTTCCCTTGCCTGCTCTTACTGCCTGCCCACCTCCGACACCTCCTTCCCAGTTTGACAGCTGAGGTTTGTGGTTGCAGGCTTGAGCTGTGGCTCCTTACCGCAAGTGAGTGGATGCAGAGTGCTGCCCATCGGTGCCTCCTCATCAGTGCACATTGGTGCAGCCCCATCGGTGCCTCCTCATCAGTGCACATTGGTGCAGCCCCATCGGTGCCTCCTCATCAGTGCACATTGGTGCAGCCCCATCGGTGCCTCCTCATCAGTGCGCATTGGTGCAGCCCCATCTGTGCCTCCTCATCAGTGCGCATTGGTGCAACCCCATCGGTGCAGCCTATCGGTGCCCATCACTTAAAAAAGAGAAAGAAGGTGACCATAGTTGGGCAGCCTCGTCAAGGCCATGGCCACTGGCAGTGGGGAGTCCATCCAGAGCCTTTGACTCTTCACCTATCTGTAGATACAGCTTGTGTACTGCATGGGAATCATCTCTGGTAGGGCTATACTAGGACCGGCTCAACAGGCACCACCACCTCTGTAGCGGTGTTCTGCAGAGTCGAGGAAGAAGTCTGGTGTTCCTGGCAATCTGAGGAGGACTTGTCTGGTTTGGCGGCCCTTGCCTTTTTCCTGGCATCTGGCTCTGGCTTTTCCTTGGGGTCTTGGGGTCCATGAGTAGTACTTAGACCTGTTTTCTCAGGTGACATCGGTCTATCGTTTTGAATCAAAAGTGTTTCAATCATAAATACATATCAGCTTGCTTAATGCTAATGGCAGAGGAACGAGACCGCAAACAGAAATTATACTTGGTGCTCTGGATTGAGACAAGTACACACTATAGAGGGATATGCTTTGCTCATAGTTAATTTCAGAGGTTTAAAACCACTTTAATATTAATTTCACTTTAAGGTACATTCCCATTTTATAACTTCAAGTCATTGGCTGATGCAAAATATTTGGGCATGCATACAAAACGCTGCCAGTTGCTGTTTAAACCTCTCCTCCTTGTACAACGTGGAAAGCTTGAGTCCATGCTGCTCACACGGAACCTGTTAATGTGGGATTTGTGTGAATCTGAACCCGGGTACCGCAGGGCAGGCACCATGATAACGCTGTGAATTGCATGATTAATATTGTACAACGTCGGCGTGTAATGCATCTACCGCCCGTGTGTTCACTTTCCAACCGCGAGCTCCTTCAGCCCCGGGTGGCCGCTCTCTGAGTGATCCTCCAACAGATCCATCAATAATGCCAATTACAGCCCCATTCCACCACCAGGGAACCTCTAAAGTCTTTTGCTGTAACGAGAAGCGACATCGCTCCCCCCGTCTCCTGCCCCCCTCCGTTCTCTCTCCTTCCTTTAGCCGAGACTTCTGGGACCAAGTATTTTTCAGCCAACGTGACAGCTAGGTTCATTTTTAAACCCTAGGTAGCGAAACAGACCCCGGAGCATGTTTAAAAGAACATTACCGTACTGGCGAGATTAAATTGGCTTATGCTTCTGAGTCCTGCACGGCTGGAAGGCCCGAGTTTTCTTTTTCTTTTATTTTCGCCGGGGCTCCAATGGCAGGGTTTGCAGCCTATAAGAAGCACGGCTCAGCGGCCATTTATCAGCGGGGCGCTTCCCCCGTTTCGTCACTGTCAGCTCTCCAATTACGGAAGAAATTAGCGGTTTAGTGTCACTTTTTTTCCCTTTTTTTTAAAGCGAGTGTTGCGCGGATAACGCATCAAAGGACAGAGTTCACAAGACGATAGAATCTCTTAATATCTCTCCCAGAGCCCCGCGCAGAATTTGTAATGAGGAGACGTCCTTCTGCCAAATATCTCACTATAAAAGGAGGCCGCTGAACTGAGGCTGAACCCTGATTTGCATATCAAATTTGAAATGGGGCCTGGTGATTAAAGGTGCCCAGAGAGATGGGGAAGTATATCGGATAAATTATCAATGCCATGATCAAAGGACAAATTGTTCAGACGTCATTTGATGTATAAAGTTAAGGAGTTAGCAAGCAAAAGTACCAGGCGCCTATACATACCTTTTTTTTCATACAGCTTCTTAGTGGAGTTCCACCCAAAAATGGAACTTCCACTTTTTGGAATCCTCCCCCCCTCCGGTGTCACATTTGGCACCTTTCAGGGGGGAGGAGGGAGCAGATCCCTGTCTAATACAGATATTTGCTCCCACTTCCTGGCATAGATCACCCCGGTGGTTGCGGAGACCTATTCCACGTCCGGTGCCTACTCTGTGTCCCCCCCCTGCTGTCTTCTGGGAAACACACAGGTCCCAGAAGACAGCAGGGACCAGTGAGGATGCACAGCGCGACTCGCGCATGCGCAGTAGGGAACCAGGAAGGCTTCACTTCCTGATTCCCTTACCAAAGATGGCGGCGACAGCATCCGAGAGCCAACGGACAGATCGGCTTTGGCTGCCGACATCGTGGGCGCCCTGGACAGGTAAGTGTCCATTTTATTAAAAGTCAGCAGCTGCAGTATTTGTAGCTGCTGACTTTTTTTTTATATATATTTTTTTTTTTCACGGAACTCCACTTTAAAGTGGTAAAAAATAACAAACATGTCATACTTGCCTGCTCTGTGTAATGGTTTTGCACAGAGCAGCCCCAATCCTCCTCTTCTCTGGTCCGCCGCTGGCGTTCCTGGCTTCTCCCCCTTGACCAATGCCCCCAAAAGCAAGCTGCTTGCTGTGGGGGCACTGGTGCGTCCTCGCTCCATAAGACACATAGCCCTGTGGCATGGCCCTGCTTTCTCTTTATTGGCTCACTAGCTGTGATTGACAGCAGTGGGTGCCAATGACTCCTGCTGCTGTCTCAGCCAATGAGAGGGAGTCCCGGGAGAGCCGAGGCTCTTGTGCACGTCACTGGATCGAGAGGGGCCTCAGGTGAGTATTAGGGGGGCTGTGGAAGGCATAGAATGAAGGCAGGTTAAAAAACCTTCAGCCTTTACACCTATTTTAAGTGTCTTGGGTGCAAATCTTAAGCCGGCCATAGACTGTTTGTTTGAATCTCAGCCAGTTCAGCAGAGACTGGCCAACATTCAAACCATGTACAGTAAAACCTTGGTTTGAGAGCATTTTGCAAGACCAATAAATTTTTTGATACATTTTTACTTGATATACAAGCAATGTCTTGATATAAGAGTAGCGTCATGTCACAACTGAGCAGAGAAGAGAGGCGCCTCTAAGTGTAGCAATATGGTTACATTTAACGAAGGTACAATATTTAGCAACTCACATGGTTGATGATTAAAACAGGCACATCTAAGTATGCAGACATCCGGGGTAAAACTATCCACATAGACCGTCCTCCTCACCGCCATCGACGTCATCCCTTCCACACTGCGCTCCACAAGCGCTTCAAGCCTCGCTTTCGGATCGCTCTACTGCAGGGTAGTCTTCCTGATCATGATTGCAGACTGACAGCGGTGAGAGTGCCGGTGAGGAGGACGGTCTATGTGGACAGCTTTACCCCGGATGTCTGTATACTTAGATGTGCCTGTTTTAATCATCAACCATGTGAGTTGCTAAGTGTTGTACCTTCATTAAATGTAACCATATTGCTACACTTAGAGGCGCCTCTCTGCTCTTTTATACTCTGTAGCTCCTGCTGGATTTTGCTTCTAATCCCCTTGTGAAGGCTTCCATTTGTGGATGGACATTTTATTGTTGCACAACTTGGTCACATTGCTATAATCTTTTTACATGGACTATAAACTGAAGGACTTATGAATAAATGGTTGTGGAACCAATCGTCCGTTTCTACTATTTCTTATGGGGAAATTTGCTTTGATATAAAAGTGCTTTGGATTACAAGCATGTTTCCTGAACAAATTTATGCTCGTAATCCAAGGTTTTACTGTATAGGCAGGCTGCTGAATGTACCCAAGTTAATCAATCAACTTGGGTTGCAACCAGTCTGTCGGATTTTACATGTGATTATTGCTAGTGGCTATTATAGCTGCTAGCAGTAAGCACTCTGTACTTAAAGTGGTTTTAGAGGAAAAAGTTTTTTCACCTTAATGCATCCTATGCATTAAGGTGAAAAAACATCCGACCCCCCGTTTTTACTTACCTGAGCCCTCGAAAGTCCCGCGCTCGGCCCCGACATCCTCCTCGCTATTCAGCCTGGCCGTTGATTGGCTACAGTGGATGGATTGAAAGCAGCGCAGCCATTGGCTTTTGCTGCTGTCAATCACATCCAATGACGCGTCACGCCGGGGGGGCGGGGCCGAGTGATGCAGTGAGCGGCAATAGCCGCAGGCTGTATCACTGGAGCGCGCTCGCAATCACTCGCCACCGTGCGAGCTCACATATAGGTGATGAGTGATTGCGGGGAGGAGCCAAGGCAGCCGCAGAGGGACCCCAGAAGACGAGGATCGGGGCCACTCTGTGCAAAACGAGCTGCACAGTGGAGGGAAGTATAACGTTGTTGTTGGTTTTTTTTTTTTTTTTCTTTACAAACCCTTTAATGTTTTGTTCCCCAAGCCACTTGGTTATCACTTGTGCCTTATGGCACATCATGCTGGGAAAGGTATTGTTCCTCACCAAACTGTTCTTGGATGGTTGGGAGAATTTTCTCTCGGAGGATGTTTTTGTACCATTCTTTATTCATGGCGGTGTTCTTAGGCAAAATTGTGAGTGAGCCCCCCACTCCCTTGGCTGAGAAGCCCCCCACACATGAATGGTCTCGGGATGGTTTACTGTTGGCATGACACAGGACTGATGGTAGCGCTCACCTTCTCTTCTCCAGACAAGGTTTTTTTTCTGGATGCCCCAAACAATCGGAAAGGGGATTTATCAGAGAAAATGACTTTACCCCGGTCCTCAGCAGTCCAATCCCTGTACCGTTTGCAGAATATCAGTCTGTCCCTGAAGTTTTTCCTGGAGAGAAGTGGCCTCTTTGCTGCCCTTCTTCACACCAGGCCATCCTCCAAAAGTCTTCTCCTCGCTGTGTGTGCCGATGTCCTCACACCTTCCTGCTGCCATTCCTGAGCGAGCTCTGCACTGGTGGTGCCCCGATCCCGCAGCTGAATCACCTGTAGCAGAGGGTCCTGGACTTTCTCCCTGGCGCCCTGAAGCCTTCTTCACAAATGCAGTGGAAATGTTTTTTATGAGATTAAAGGGGTTGTAAGCCTTCGTGTTTTTTCACCTTCATGCATCCTATGCATGAAGGTGAAAAAACACCTTGCAGTGTCCGGTCCCCCCCCCCCCCCCCCCCGTTTTTACTAACCTAAGCCCCGAATTTCCATGGGCGCGTCCCCGTCGTCCTTCTCTCCACGGAGTCCTGGCTTTGATTGGCTAGATTGATAGCAGCGCAGCCATTGGCTCCCACTGCTGTCAATCAAATCCAATGACGCGGGGCCGAGTCGTACACTCGGCGTCAAGGTAAACCCCCTCGGGAGAGCACTTCTTCTAGGGGGTTATCTAATGTGGGGAGGAGCCGCCGAGGGCCCCCAGAAGAGGAGGATCGGGGCCACTCTGCAAAACGAGCTGCATAGTGGAGGCAAGCATGATATGCTTGTGTTTTTTTTTTTTTTTTTTTTTTATAAAAAACAAAAAGCAAAGCTTTAGTATCACTTTAAATTCATTTTCATGGCTTCGAGAGACTTTACAATTAATTGAAATTCATCTGATCACTCTTCATAACATTCTGGAGTATATGCAAATTGGCATCATAAAAACTGAGGCAGCAGACTTTGTGAAAATTTTATATTTGTGTCATTCTCAAAACTTTTGACCACGGCTGTACATTTCCCATCTTAGTCGGAGTATGTTCTGCTTTAAAGCCAAGCTAAACCTGAGACGCAAACACAAATAAATGACACTGGCAGGGAAAGGGTTAACTCATTATGCCGCTTTGGCCTTCTCTGTAATAGAATTTATAAATCCTTTCACTCATTTGGGAGCCTTTCTGTTCTGAGGTGCGGCGGTGACCCTCGCCTTTTCCCGGCCCCCCCCACCCCCACTTGGGGCCGGAGGATGAAGCGCCTGCCCAAGCACTGTGCTTTTTTTTTGGTTGAGATTTTGTGACCTCGAGCGATACCGGCTCCCCGCGGGCTCCGCTCCCTTAACTAGCTGGCCGGCTTCCACGCCGCAAAACACAAGTTCAGCAAGGCGAGAGCACGCCATTCCAAAACAGAATTGATTCTCCAAATTCTTTTACGCTTCCAGAGAAATAATTTGGGTGTCTTGGAGAGTGAAAGTCTTGGCTACTTTTTGCTTGCTAGACTGAAACTTCTAACTACCCCGTCTGAATACCTGGATTACGTTTTGTGTTATGTGTTTCTGCATTCCATCAGCTCAAGTCATTTGTATGTAAAACTTTTTGCAAACGCTGACGGAATGTAAAAGGAACCCGGCAAGATAAGAATACGGGATTTGTTATTGTTGACTTGTGTCTAAGAAGGTATGATTGGGGGCGCTCATCGTCTTCCTTCACTGACCTGGGATGAGCATGTCATTATACGGGATCAGGGCACCTCGTGTGCACATGCTTGTTCCGGGTAAGTGGCAAAGGAAGGTTGGCTCTTCCAAAACCTTATCGGTTTCCCCTTCTACAATACATGTACACCCCATTATCCTCTTCCGGACCAGCCGCTGCAGTTATACTGCGGCAGGTTGGCTCCTTTGCGTGAGCCGTCGTAGCTGTATGACGGTTTGCCTCCAGCGTAGGGTTGCCACCTCATCCCTTTAAATCCAAACACATATGAATTACACAGGTTCTGTGGCTGATTAAGGTGGTAATTAAACTCACTTGGCGCCTTATCTGCATTAAATTAGCCTCAGAACCTGTTTTTTTTTTTTTTTTTTTTTTTTTTATTACCGAAAATATGTAGAATACATATCGGCCTAAACTGAGAAATTTTGCTTTTTAAAAAAAAAAAAAAAAAAAGTACAAAATATTTGTTTTTGTTTTCAAAATTGTCGCTCTTTTTGTTTATATTGCAAAAAATTCAAAGCGCAGAGATGATCAAATACCACCAAAAGAAAGCTCCATTTGGGGGGGGGGGGGAGGACGTCAATTTTGTTTGGGTACAGCGTCGCACAACCGCACAATTGTCAGTTAAAGCGACGCAGTGCCGAATCGCAAAAAATGCTCTGGTCATTGAGCAGCCAAATCTTCCGGGACTGACGTGGTTAAGACTGGACATTTACAACGTATTTAAAGCAGAGCTCCATGTTTTATTGCCCCTTTAACTCTTTTGCAGATGTATGGACCTGACAATGGGAGGTATTGCACGCACACACACACCGGGAATGTCTGTATGACTGACAAACAGACTTCTGTCTGTCAGATGAAAGCAGTCTGGCGGATTGCTTTCACACCCCTCGGTAACCTGCGGGTCCCCCTGTCAGTTTCCCCAGCACATGAAAATTTAAAGAGAAGCTTAAGGCTCCTTCAGAAAAAAATTAAGGTAGCAGCTACAAATACTGTAGCTGCTGACTTTTTTTAAAGCGAAGTTCCGCTTAAACCACTCCTCGCCCCTTTACATGCCACGTTTGGCATGTAATTTTTTTGGGGGGGAGAGTGGGGGCTTCGGTAGGAGTGGGACTTCCTGCCCCACTTCCGCCCAGGGACCGCTTAGGCGACTCGTCATATCGCCTAAGGCGGCCCCTCCCTGTAGGCGATCACCTGGGACACGTGACAGGTCCCAGGCGATCGCCTGTCCACTCAGATTGCGCAGTGCTGCTCGCGTATGCGCAGTGAGTGCCCGGCTGTGAAGCCGAAAGCTGTCACGGCCGGGTGCCCACAGTTAGAATGGAGGCGGAGGGGGTGGGGTGGAGATGAGCGAAGCTCCGTTCGGCCGCGTCGCTGGACAGTGGAACAGGTAAGTGTCTGTTTATTAAAAGCCAGCAGCTACACTTTTTGTAGCTGCTGACTTTTAATAAACACAAAAAAGGCTGGAACTCCCCTTTTAATAAAAGGACACTTGCCTGTCCAGGGATCCTGCAATGTTGGCACCCCAAGCCGATTCTTGAATCTGCTTCAGGGGCCGGTGTTCTATCAGATGGCCACTACCCGGCCTACTACACAATACGCAACCGAAGTGACGTTGCCTCGCGTCCATCTTGGTACACCCGCACTCATTTGCAGTAAGCCTGGAGTTAACCTTAAGAGCTCCCTATGGGGGCACCCACGCTGAGTCACAGCTCCCTGTGTCCATTCAAACATGGAGCCCCGACCTTACCCCCCCTCTCTTTCCCCTGATTGGCTAGCTGACTTTGCCAGCAGCAGGAGCCAATGGCGCCACTGCTGTGTCTCAGCCAATCAGGAAGAAGAATCTTGGACAGCTGAGACACTTGTGGGCATAGGTACGTATTAGGGGGGCCGAGGGGGGGGGCTGCTGCACACAGAAGGCATAGAATGTCTTAAGATATAAACCTTTTGCCTTTACAATCTCTTTAACGTTCATATGTGTGTAAAGGCAGGCGTCCCAATACTTTTAGTAATATAGTGTATATGCATTGTGATTTTTTAATTTTTTATTTCTCACTTAAATATTTACTGGCGGGAATCTAGCATTTATCGAATTGCTCATATAGTATATGAATTTGAAGCATTTTTATTTATACATTTCATTTTTATTTTTTTCGCCATTTGAATATTCACAAGAGGGCATTCAAATTTTTTATATATATATATATATATATATATATATATATATATAAAGAAATTACACTTTGCTACAATGTAAAGTAGTGAGTGTACAGCTTGTATTACAGTGCAAATTTGCCGTCCCCTCAAAATTACTCAACACACAGCCATTAATGTCTAAACCGCTGGTAACAAGAGTGAGTACACCCCTAAGTGAAAATGTCCAAATTGGGCCCAAAGTGTCAATATTTTGTGTGGCCACCATTATTTTCCCCTCCTCCATGAGGACATCACGGAGCTGGTGGATATTAGAGACCTTGCGCTCCTCCGCCTTCCATTTGAGGATGCCCCACAGAAGCTCAATAGGGTTTAGGTCTGGAGACATGCTTGGCCAGTCCATCACCTTTACCCTCAGCTCCTTTAGCAAGGCAGTGGTCATCTTGGAGGTGTGTTTGGGGTCGTTATCATGTTGGAATACTGCCCTGCGGCCCAGTCTCCGAAGGGAGGGGGATCATGCTCTGCTTCAGTATGTCACAGTACATGTTGACATTCATGGTTCCCTCAATGATCTGTAGCTCCCCAGTGCCGGCAGCACTCATGCAGCCCCAGACCATGACACCCCCACCACCATGCTTGACTGTAGACAAGACACACTTGTCTTTGTACTCCTCACCTGGTTGCCGCCACACACGCCTGACACCATCTGACACCAAATAAGTTTATCTTGGTCTCATCAGACCACAGGATGTGGTTCCAGTAATCCATGTCCTTAGTCTGTTGTCTTCAGCAAACTGTTTGCGGGCTTTCTTGTGCATCATCTTTAGAAGAGGCTTCCCTCTGGGACGACAGCCATGCAGACCAATTTGATGCAGCGTGCGGCGTATGGTCTGAGCACTGACAGGCTGACCCCCCCACCCCTTCAACCTCTGCAGCAATGCTGGCAGCACTCATACGTCTATTTCCCAAAGACAACCTCTGGATATGACGCTGAGCACGTGTACTCAACTTCTTTGGTGGACCATGGCGAGGCCTGTTCTGTGTGGAACCTGTCCCGTTATCCCGCTGTATGAAGCTCAGTTTCAGGGTCTTGGCAATCTTCTTCTAGCCTAGGTCATCTTTATGTAGATCAACAATTCTTTTTTTTTTTCAGATCCTCAGAGAGTTCTTTGCCATGAGATGCCATGTTAAACTTCCAGTGACCAGTATGAGAGAGTGAGAGCGATTAACACCAACTGTAACACACCTGCTCCCCATTCACACCTGAGACCTTGTAACACTAAGGAGTCACATGACACCGGGGAGGAAAAATTACTAATTGGGCCCAATTTGGACATTTACACTTAGGGTTGTACTCACTTTTGTTGCCAGCAGTTTAGACATTAATGGCTGTGTGTTGAGTTATTTTGAGGGAAAAGCAAATTTACACCGTTATACAAGCTGTACACTCACTACTTTACATTGTAGCAAAGTGTCATTTCTTCAGTGTTGTCACATGAAAAGATAGAAAAAACTATTTACAAAATTGTGAGGGGTGTACTTACTTTTGTGAGATACTGTGTGTGTGTCTGATATAAATATATACATACATACACGCACTGTATATAATTTTTTTTTTTTTTTTTTTATATCTAATAGTTTTTGTTTTTTTGGGGATGCTTTAGGAGATTCACACAGTCTATGGCTGATTCCTCATCTATTAAAAACGCCTCATGCCCACTGGCGTTTTTACAGCTGCGTTTTTGAGCATTTTTTACAGCTTAAAAACGCCTGTCCATGTTATTGTAAATATTTTTTTTTTTTTTTTTTGAAAAAAAAAACGTCGGAGCTAAAAACGCGACCGCGCGTTAGTGCGCGTTTTTTGCGCGTTAGTGCGCGTTTTTGCGCGTTTTTTGACGCTCGCGTTTTTTCCTGCCTAGTTCTGACGCTGAGGAACGCACTGGCCCTGGGTTTTTTTTACAGCTTACAAACGCCTATGCTCTTTACAGCTCAAAAACGCCTAGGTGGGCATGAAGCTATAGACTAACATGGACAGGCGTTTTTAAGCTGTAAAAAACGCTCAAAAACGCGGCTGAAAAAACGCCCGTGGGCATGAGGCACTTAGATTTATTATCTATCTCACAGACTTTCTACGAGTTGCACCGCCCCAGCTCAAGTATCAGATAAACTACTCCAGGTGCAAAGCATTCAGTTGTCCCTTTCATCTTCATTAAAAATCTGCTTCCCTCCCCAAATGTTATCCAACTTTGAAATCAATGTCGTCATTATCACTATTATATTATCATATGGAAATTGTTCCTTCAGTTATCTTATGAGGGAAAAAACTTGTGTTTGTCCCTTCGGATATTTTCACATGAATGGAGATGATCAGTTCTCGAAAGCTGTGTACTAACGATGAGATTATCAGACGATCGCTCTGAATGCGTTTTTTCTTTCCCCTGTTCAATATTCCCATGGTTTATGTGGCCAGTTACTCTGCGTCTGCTTCTCCGGTACTCACTAGCTCTGTTCTTGCTCAGGTGATTACTGCAAGTTCAGCACATATTTTAAATCGGTTTATGTAAGTTGCACAATATAAACGCTTCATAGATCATTTTGTATAGGCGGCGTTACCTATTTGTGGAGAATGCTGTTATATGAAGAACAACAATTTGGCTTCAGTGGTGGGAAGAAAAGGAGGAAGGAAAAAAATGAAATAAATCGGGCCATAAAAACTTTCTTGTAAAAAAGACATTCCATACTTGCGTACTAACTTTTGTGAGATACTGTGTAGTAAAAACCATCCACAATATCCTAGGGTGTTCTTACTTTTTCACAGGACTCCTTTTTGGAAGGGAAAAATTAGGAAGGGGGCGGGAGGATGTCCCTTTTTTGATTCATGTGTTAGTCCTCATTCTTGCTGGAGGAGGAACAGCCACATTCATGCAGCGTGTGCGGATAGCAGTGGCCCAGCCGCCCGCACAGAATAACGGCAGCCAATCGCACACAGTGGGGATGCAGTTGTTCCCACACCAGCAAGAATGAGGAGTAACACAGACAGTTATGTGAAAAAACAAATCCTCTGACAGGCCCTGAACGCTGACTCCTCTAGCTGCATGCAAACTGGTTGCAGCTCTTCTGCCAGTCTGTGTGCGGCCCGAGCACAGCTTCCAGAGGTGATGTTTAGCATCCTCTGAATGCAGCAGCCTACCTGCCCTCCTTCACTCTCCATACATTAAGACAGGTGATTTTTATATTGCAATAAACATATTGTCCACTAGGTGTCTCACTTTTCTCTCCTATAATTTACAAGTGCTTCCAGCTAGTCCTAATTTAAAACCGATTTTTCTTCTTCCTCCTCCTCCTCCTTACTCTTTATAGGGAGGTGATTCTGCTCGGTGCAGGTGCTGTGCGGAATAACAACCTCCTGGAGCCTGCGGTACTCTAATGTAGTAATTGTGCCGTGCTCTTGTATTAATGGCATTCGTATCCGGTGGTGGGGCTCGATAATGACTTTATTTTGGACTTCTATTTAAGGGAGCCACAAAGCTGCAATCCAGCGGCCCTCGTATAGAAAAGTGTTGAGAGGGAATAGTGAATGTAGCCGGGCAGATTTTTTTTTTTTTTTCATGTTTAGGCCTGATGAAACAGGTTGTTATGTACAGACCCATAATTCATCAAGCTCGAACACCCTAGATAAGCATCTTTAATTTATTTTAGCCCGCTGTCTGACATTTTAAAATCGAATGGAGCTTGGCATTATTTTTTTTAATTATTATTTTTAAGTGCTGTTGGTTTTCTGCAGCCTCTTTGCTGACATTTCTTGTCTACATGCATTCCAGTGATGGTTGCATAATGTTTCCTTGGGGTGGGATTCCTGATGGTGACTAAAGTGGACCTGTGTAATGTGTGTATTTAAAACGGCCACTTTTAGTCTCTATTAGAAGCCAATGTGACAGGGTGGAAGCACAAGATCACAATTAGGAGAGGGACACAGTTCTTGTCTCCTTATAACCTTAAATAACCACTTGCCAACTGCAATCCGTGTGTGTAAAATCTCTCTCTCTATCTATTTATATCTATATATATATATATCTATATATATATATATATATATATATATATATATATATATATATATAATGAAAATCTCACACATTGTGGTTTACCGGGAAGCGATCAGCCATAACGCCAGGATTATTATTTGCAGCCGGTGGCTTTGCTTTCTCTTGAAAGCGTTCCGAGCAGCTCGTGAGCCGCTGGAAAGCATTCAGAAGCAGCGGGAGGGGACAAACCCCCGCCCCGCCATTCACCGGTGTCTCCCAGGCTCACCGTTTCCGCCGGCTCGCCCGAGAAATGATCTGATGATACTGCTGGCTGGTCACACAGGGGATCAAAGAGTAATATCCATTTTGATTGCCTCTATGACCTTGGAGGACCAGAGCGACCTCATAACCTCACTTCCGGTGCAGGCTGGAAGTAAACTTTTGTTTAAAAAAATAAATAAAAAAAGAGCCAAGCAATTTTTTTTATTATTATTATTATTATTATTATTATTATTATTATTCTTTTTTTGTTTGTTTGTTTGTTTGCTTTTAAAGTTAAAGAACAGATTTGGGGTCTTTGACCCCAGATCACTCCATAATGAGAACCCGTCATACTTTTTTCTATTATAAGGAATGTTTACATTGTTTACATTCCTTGTAATAGGAATAAAAGTGATCCAAAAAAATAAAGGGACAGTGTAAAGATAAAATATAAACGAAATAAGATTTTTATATATATTTTTTTAAAGCGCCCCTATTCCTCTGTGCTCGCGCACGGAAGCGAAAGCATACGCAAGTCACACACGAATATGTAAACGGTATTCACACCACACGTGAGGTAATGCCGCAAACGTTAGAGAGAGAGAGAGAGAGCAATAATTCTAGCACTAGATCTCCTCTGTAACTCTAAACAGGTGACAGGTGATTTAAAACGTTGCCTATGGAGATTTTTAAGTACCGTAGTTTTACTCGGCGTAACATCAACGGCGTAAATTGGGATAGATTATATATAATGTGTTTTAGTTTTTTAAATGTATTAAAATGTATTTTTCCCAAATAAACTGCTGCGCAAAAACCGTGTGACATAAAAAAAAAATCCAAAACCCACCAACATATTCTCTTATATAATGTTTAGGGGTTCTAAGTAATTTTCTAGCCAAATTTTTTTTATTGTTACATAAGAACAAAAAGTGCCAGAAAGGCCTGTACTGGAAGTAGTTAAGGCACTGTGTGTGTGTGTGTGTGTGTATATGTATGTATATGTGTGTATGTGTGTGTATATATATATATATATATATATATATATATATATATATATATATATTATAATATATTTTAGTTTTTTTGGATAGTTTGATGTGTAAAAAACCCTTTTTGGTTTGTATTGCCCTCCTTATCCTCGCCTTCTCACCCTCTGTTTGTCCAGTATAGAAATTAATGATAAATCCAACATTTTCAAGTTGTCACAGGGACAGGAGGTGGGGGTTATCTTCTAGTGGGAACACCGGTGCCGTGACAACTACCGGCACATTTCACGGACCTGAAATGTCTATGGGCAGGCAAATACATGGCGGGTTTGTAAAAAATTTTTAACCACGAAAAAAATAAAAATAAATACAGAATAGCCTTGTATATGGCCAGCATTAGACTTTGATACCACCCGCAGAGCATGATAAATAGGATGTCAGCTGTGTGTCGGAATACTCTCCCTTTTGATGATTGGAGCATTATACAATATTCACTTTTTAGAGCCTCCTGCAATTTCCTTTTTTTTTTTTTAAAGCTATGAAAATACAAAAATGTTCTTAAATAGTCAGATCAGAAGGGCCACGGTGACCCTCTAACGGTGGGGGGGGGGCATGGCGTCTTTTTTTATAGTCAGGTCAGGGGGGCCAAGGTGTCCCTCTAAAAATCAGGTGGGGGGGCGGCATGGTGTCCCTCTAATAATGAGGTAAGAGGGTGCCATGGTGTCCCTCCTAATAGTCAGGTCAGGGGGGGACCATGGTGTCCCTCTAATAATGAGGTGGGGGGGGCATGGTGTCCCTCTAATAATGAGGTGGGGGCATGGTGTCCCTCTAATAATGAGGTGTAGGGGGGCCATGGTGTCCCTCTAATAATGAGGTAGGGGGGGCATGGTGTCCTTTATTGGAGAGTGACCATTACCCGGTATACATTACACAGAGCCTAGAATTCTATCCTGCAGTCATGCTTGTAGTGAACACAATGAAGACTTGTGATCAATGTTAAAGATGCCTTATTGCGTCCCCCTCCCCCACCCACCCACCTTTTCATCCATCCGCTGTTATCCTTTCATCTTGTGAATGAGGACGCTCCATATCCCCTCTTCATTCACAGGACCGCCCCCCCCCCTTCCCCCTCCACATCCAATCCACAGACCTGTCAGTTCTGCTTTTCTGCTCTAGTAATTTTAGCTCAGACCCATCCACACTTTGATTTTATTTTATTTTTTATTTTTTCCCTCTCCTGCTCATCAAACACGGAGCAGGGTGGAGGGAATTGTTCTGCATTACGGATGCTGCGCACGTCTCGCTGGCTCTGCTCACACGGAGCTCTGCGCTTTCCACTAATCGCAGCTCCAGAATGTTTAAAGGGAAGCTCCGACTTTACTTCCAGGAAAACTAAAACTACCAATGTTTTCAGTGAGATCATCAATGGGGTTTAACATTTATTTCACTTTATTATTTTAGTTCCTTGCACAATGATGAACTGTTTTATCTGGATTTGGTGCGACTGTCACTACGACAGAGTAATGCCACATAATGGGGCTGATTTACTAAAACTGGAGAGTGCAAAATCTGGTGCAGATCTGTATAGAAACCAATCAGCTTCCAGGATTTATTTTCAAAGCTTAATTGAAGAAGCTGAAGTTAGAAGCTGATTGTCTCCCATGCAGAGCTGCACCAGATTTTGCACTCTCCAGTTCTCGCCATAGAAACGCAGTCCAGGTGCGTTCCAGATAATTTTCTGAATGCGCGGTTTTGGCATGTTTTTAATGCAGTCCAGTGCATTTTTCCCCCTCTTCTTTTTTTTTTTTTTTTCTTAACCTTAAAGGACATGTGTGTTTCAGTGCATTTTTGATGCGTTTTACAGCATTCCAGTGCAGGAAAAATGCAGCATGTTCTACTTTTTTTTCTTTCTGGAACTGCAAGCACCGATGTGAACTATGCCATTGAAACCCATATAACCTACTTTCCATGCGTTTTTGATGCAGAAAAAAAAACGCACTGGACTGCATGTGGCGTGAACTGGCCCTGAATCCACCCTAATGTGTGGCTGCTTTCACACTGGGGGGCGTCGGCGGTAAAGCGCCGCTATTTATGCCGGTGCTTTACTGTCATTTTTGCAGAGAGTTTCGGCCGCTAGCGGGGCTCTCTTAACCCCCCGCTAGCGGCCGAAAAAGGGTTAAAAGCGGCTCTTTACCATAGTTTTTTTTTACGGAGGTTTTCGGCCGCTAGAGAGGCACTTTTTAACCCCCCGCTAGCAGCCAATAAAGGGTTAAAACCGCCCACAAAGCACCGCTGCAGCAGCGCTTTGCCGTCGGTTCGGCGGCGCTGCCCATTCATTTCCGTGGGCAGGGGCGCGTTAGGAGCGGTGTACACACCGCTTCTTCACCGCTCCAAAGATGCGGCTTGCAGCCGTTTTTTTAACGTCCTGCCAGCGCATCGAGTGTGAAAACCCTCGGGATCTCTCACTGATACTGCAGGGGGGCCGTTTTTCAGGTGCTTTTACAGGCGCTATTTTTAGCCCAAAAGCGCCTGAAAAATGCCCCGGTGTGAAAGGGGTCTCACTGTGTTGCATTACCATTTATTGTGAATGACACCCCAATGTACTAAGTAAACACGCCTGCTTTGTAGTTGCAAACAAAAAAGGGTCCTATCTGATGTTTGACTTGTTGGGGTGCATTGGCAGCCCATTAATTTTATTTGCACGATCTTCATTTACACGATTGTAAATGTTGTGATGACCCACATTGCAGTGCTATTTAATTTTGAATGTCATCATAGTGCACTTAGGCAATGCAAAACTTGAGTCACGTTTTATTTTCAACTACCGTATATACTTGAATATAAGCCGACCCCAAATATAAGCCGAGGCACCTAATTTTACCACAAAAAACTGGGAAAACGTATTGACTCGAGTATAAGCCTAGGGTGTCCATGTGCGTGCCTCGCTGTGTCCATGTGCGTGCCTCGCTGTGTCCATGTGCGTGCCTCGCTGTGTCCATGTGCGTGCCTCGCTGTGTCCATGTGCGTGCCTCGCTGTGTCCATGTGCGTGCCTCGCTGTGTCCATGTGCGTGCCTCGCTGTGTCCATGTGCGTGCCTCGCTGTGCCTCACTGTGTCCATGTGCGTGCCTCGTTGTGCCTCACTGTGTCCATGTGCGTGCCTCGTTGTGCCTCGCTGTGTCCATGTGCGTGCCTCGTTGTGCCTCGCTGTGTCCATGTGCGTGCCTCGCTGTGTCCATGTGCGTGCCTCGCTGTGTCCATGTGCGTGCCTCGCTGTGTCCATGTGCGTGCCTCGCTGTGTCCATGTGCGTGCCTCGCTGTGTCCATGTGCGTGCCTCGCTGTGTCCATGTGCGTGCCTCGCTGTGTCCATGTGCGTGCCTCGCTGTGTCCATGTGCGTGCCTCGCTGTGTCCATGTGCGTGCCTCGCTGTGTCCATGTGCGTGCCTCGCTGTGTCCATGTGCGTGCCTCGCTGTGTCCATGTGCGTGCCTCGCTGTGTCCATGTGCGTGCCTCGCTGTGCCTCACTGTGTCCATGTGCGTGCCTCGCTGTGCCTCACTGTGTCCATGTGCGTGCCTCGCTGTGCCTCACTGTGTCCATGTGCGTGCCTCGCTGTGCCTCACTGTGTCCATGTGCGTGCCTCGCTGTGCCTCACTGTGTCCATGTGCGTGCCTCGCTGTGCCTCACTGTGTCCATGTGCGTGCCTCGCTGTGCCTCACTGTGTCCATGTGCGTGCCTCGCTGTGCCTCACTGTGTCCATGTCCGTGCCTCGCTGTGCCTCACTGTGTCCATGTGCGTGCCTCACTTTGTCCATGCCTCACTGTGCCCATGACTAGACTAATGTTTTACATGGGAGTCTATGGAAGGAGTGCCCAGCTTTGAAAAATCGTTGCTCACCGGTCGTAGGTCCCCCGGACAATAAACTTTGCACACTTGTAGAGGAGAAATGGGGCTACATTTGTGCCACGATTGGGGTCCAGGGGACCTACGGCCGGCCGGTACCGGGTCCCCAAAATCACCGGAGAAATGACCGTTTAACATGGGAGTCTATGGAAGGGGGTGCCCGGCTTTGAAAAATTGGTGCTCCCCGGCCGCAGGTCCTCCGGACAACAAACTTTGCACACTTGTAGAGGAAGAGTGAGGCTACATGGGTGCCATGTTTGGCCGGTACCGGGTCCCCAAAGTCCGGGAGATCAGGCGCAAAAAGTTAACTCGAGTATAAGCCGAGGGGGGCATTTTCAGCAAAAAAATATGTGCTGAAAAACTTTGCTTATACTCGAGTATATACGGTATGTTTTGGTGCATTGGCAGCCCATGTGATGTATTCCTATATTCTTTTGTATGTGGATTTTATTTTATTTCACGTGTCTGTTTTTTTTTTTTCTCTTTTTTTTTTTTTTTTTTGGTTCTTGCCATTTTACCTTTTTTATCCCCCTTTTCACAGTGCTTTACTTTAACCCTGTTCAAGAAAACAATTGCCATCCATAGACTTCAAGATATTACAAATACATTCATCATGTGCCTTCTTCCTTGAATCTTGTGTATTTTTTCCAGATCTGTGCAGTAATCAAGTGTGAGACTTCCTGTAATAAAGAGACCGCTCACTGCTGCGCTCTCTCCTTGTGCAGGGTGGCTGGTCTTGTCTCCGCCCCCTCCTCTAGTTTTCTGCAGGTAGCCTGTAGCGGGTGGAGCCTGCTGGACCCCTCCCACCGTTCTGCTTTCTCTCCTTCTACAGGGTGACTGGTCTTGTCTCCGCCCCTCCTGTAGTGGGTGGAGCCTGCTGGACCCCTTCCACCGTTCTGCTCTCTCTCTGTTCAGGGTGACTGGTCTTGTCTCTGCCCCATCCGTGAGTTTTATGCAGGTAGCCTGTAGTGGGTGGAGCCTACTGGACCCCTCCCACCGTTCTGCTTTATCTCCTTGTACAGGGTGACTGGCCTTGTCTCCGCCCCCTCCTGTAGTTTCTGCAGGCATGCAAAGAAGAAAACTGGTCGCACACCGCAAACGCAATCCAATCAAACATCCTTTATTCTTCAAACATGGGACAACAGCACAGGATAAGGCTACAGTTGATGCATTTCACACATAGGAGTGCTTAGTCATGGGTTATGATTAAGTACATCTGTGTGAAATGCGTGACCAATCCCTCCAAACTTAGTGTTTGTAAACCCTCAAGGTCTTTCACTTCAATGCATTCTATGCATTTAGGGGAAAAACCTCCTGTAATGCTGCAGCCCCCTGGAGCCCCCATTTTTTACTTACCTGTACCCTCTTATTCTCGCACCAGGGACCAACACACCAGCAAAAGCCGGTGTCTCATGTCCTGATTGAATGGATTCATAGCAGCGCAGTGATTGGCTCCCGCTGCTGTCAATCAAATCCAATGATGCCGGGGCCAAGTCCTACTTTCTGTGTCCATAGACGCAGAAGCAGGACTTGGGAGCGTGCCCGCACGGGTGTCCCGGAGGAAAGCTCTTTGACGGGGCATTCGAGAAGAGGAGGAGCTACTAGTGCAGCTGAGGGACCCTAGAAGAGGAGGATCAGGCCACTCTGTGCAAAACCAACTGTACAGAGGAGGTAAGTATGACATGTTTGTTATTCTAAAAATAAACTGAAGCTTTACAACCCCTTTTAAGTGGGAGTAAACTCCCATGGCCGATTTTTATCTATAGATATGCCTATGAGGCTTGCCTATATGTACTGTAAATTGGGCCCCCAGGTCACCAGAATTGGTGTCCCCATTGCAAAATGTCCTCTTACTTTTCTGAGGACAGTCCAAAATGTAGGATATTTTTTCACTGTCGATGATAATGGTAAATGGGACAAATGGAGAGGATGAATCTCTTTAATTGGGGCAGAGAGAGCAATAAAAACTGACAGGGGTTCTAATCCCTCACCACTCCATCCTAAACTAAATAAAAAAAAGGTTTTGCCTTTTAATGACATGACATAGTGGTTCTCCTTCATAATGGCTATAGAAGGTGTGTGTGTGTGTGTGTGTGCGCGCGCGCGCGCGCACACACTTTTTCCTCATTAATGTACACACAGCCCCCCATATTGACAGAAAAACAAAGAATTGTTGACATTTTTGCCGATTTATTTAAAAAGAAAAACTGAAATATCACATGGTCCTAAGTATTCAGACCCTTTGCTGTGACACTCATATATTTAACTCAGGTGCTGTCCATGTCTTCTGATCATCCCTGAGATGGTTCTACGCTGTCATTTGAGTCCAGCTGTGTTTGATTATACTGATTATACTGATTGGACTTGATTAGGAAAGCCACACACCTGTCTATATAAGACTTTACAGCTCACAGTGCATGTCAGAGCAAATGAGAATCATGAGGTCAAAGGAACTGCCTGAAGAGCTCAGACAGAATTGTGGCAAGGCACAGATCTGGCCAAGGTTACAAAAAAAATTCTGCTGCACTTAAGGTTCCTAAGAGCACAGTGGGCTCCATAATCCTTAAATGGAAGATGTTTGGCACGACCAGAACCCTTCCTAGAGCTGGCCCTCCACCAGAGAACCCAAAGATCACTGTGGCTGAGCTCCAGAGATGCAGTCAGGAGATGGGAGAAAGTTGTAGAAAGTCAACCATCACTGCAGCCCTCCACCAGTCGGGGCTTTGTGGCAGAGTGGCCTGACGGAAGCCTCTCCTCAGTGCAAGACACATGAAAGCCGCATGGAGTTTGCTAAAAACCACCTGAAGGACTCCAAGATGGTGAGAAATAAGATTCTCTGGTCTGATGAGACCAAGATAGAACTTTTTGGCCTTAATTCTAAGCGGTATGTGTGGAGAAAACCAGGTACTGCTCATCACTTGTCCAATACAGTCCCAACAGTGAAGCATGGTGGTGGCGGCATCATGCTGTGGGGGTGTTTTTCAGCTGCAGGGACAGGACGACTGGTTGCAATCGAGGGAAAGATGAATGCGGCCAAGTACAGGGATATCCTGGACGAAAACCTTCTCCAGAGTGCTCGGGACCTCAATCTGGGCCGAAGGTTTACCTTCCAACAAGACAATGACCCTAAGCACACAGCTAAAATAACGAAGGAGTGGCTTCACAACAACTCCGTGACTGTTCTTGAATGGCCCAGCCAGAGCCCTGACTTAAACCCAATTGAGCATCTCTGGAGAGACCTAAAAATGGCCGTCCACCAACATTTACCATCCAACCTGACAGAACTGGAGAGGATCTGCAAAGAGGAATGGCAGAGGATCCCAAAATCCAGGTGTGAAAAACTTGTTGCATCTTTCCCAAAAAGACTCATCAAAAGGGTGCAAATACTAAATACTGAGCAAAGGGTCTGAATACTTAGGACCATGTGATATTTCACTTTTTTCTTTTTTTAATAAATCTGCAAAAATGTCAACAGTTCTGTGCCATTGAAATGCAAGAATCTAATGCCAAAACTTTTTTTTTTTTGTGAGTGATTGGATTGTTGATGCGTCAAACCCCTGACAGGTTGTATTTATTTTGCTGTGTGTCCCATTAAAGAGGTTGTAAACCTTAGAAAAAAAAAAGACAAAGGCACAATGAACTGGGATGCATCGCATACTGGCTCTTTATGAAATACTTGCCTTAGAACAAAGCCCTGCATTGGCACCCGCTCACCGCCGACATCTTTCACAGCATTTCTTGCGGGTTTCGGCGCTGTGAGTGGCCAGAGCCGCGATGTCGTCTCTCCCATTCATGCAGGTGGAAGCCGCTGGTAACAAGCACAGGGCTTTGAAGAAACGGAACATATGGCTGTTATTTCAGAACGCATGCGCCAATGATGTAATCGGCGGCGTATATAGTAAATATCTCCTAATTGGTGCAAGTTTAGGAGATATTTACAGTACCTACAGGTAAGCCTTATTATAGACTTACCTTTTAGGTACAATTAAAAAAAAAAAAACGACTTTACAGCCTTTTTAAGGAGACTTTCCTTCACTTCCTGTCTTGGAGACACAACAGGAAGTTAAAATCTCTACAAAGTAAAGGAATATCCTCTTTTTAGACCATTGTCACCAGAACAACAACTCCTCATCACTCCTATCCAAAGCAGAAAAAAAAAGAAACTTGGCTTGTGATGCTCTTTAATTATCACTTTTAGGTGGACTGACCCCATCGACACGAACATTGAGAGGCAATTAAAAGATAAAGTGTTTATCTAAATTAAATGTCTACTAAGGAAAGTACCTTTTTGTTTTATTGTTGTAATTTATTTTGTCAACCCGCGACATTAGGAGCGCTTTACAATCAGGGATTGTGGATTCTATAGAAGAGTTCCTCTCTGGTAATGTCACTGCTTTCCTCGGCTGTCCATCACCCATATTGTCCTCCCCGTCTTCTGGCTCCATTTCATTCCCTCCCATATCCCTCTCTGGTTAATGGCTCATAAAGATGGTATGTGCTTTTCTCCTACTCCGCCTTTTAAATGTCAGCGAGGCGAAGGCTCGTCTTCCCTAACGGGCGCAGATCGCGGCATTGTACGTTCAGTTTTGTCACGTTAGGCAGGAGCGGTCCAAACCTGCGTGATATTCCACACCGCGTACTGCATAGCAGAGGGGGTCAGATGTGATCACATCAGCTGCCAACCAATTGTGCTGGCATCCTATTTGTGATTTTGAATGGTGGAATAATTTTTTATTTGATTATTTTATTTTTTATTTTTATTTTTTATTATTTGTATCTAGAATTACGAGGGAGTCTTCAAAAAGTTTTGGCACAAAAAAATCCTAAAGCGCTTCTACTCTCCCTCTCTGTACCATATTGGCTGCAGACTTCACTATAAATTGACTTTTAGAAAAATATTCATTTTTATATATATATATATGTGTGTGTGTGTGTGTGTGTGTGTGTGTGTGTGTGTGTGTGTGTGTGTATATATATGTGTTGTTTGTGTGTGTTTTGTATATAAAAAAAAATTACACACACATAATGGATATACTGTATAAACATAGTAAAGTGTTTTTTTTATATTTTTTTTATTTTTCATTGCACATACAAAAAAAGTACACACACGTGTGTGTAATTTTTTATATATATATATATATATATATATATTTTATTAAAATATTTTTCTAAAAGTCCATTTATAGTGAAGTCTGCAGCTAACATGGTATAGCGAGGTGAGAGTAAAGCCTCGTACACACGGTCGGACTTCCATCTGACTTTTCCGTGGATTTTTGTCCGAACGGAGTTGGTTGGGAACACCCATAGCATACACACCACAGGACTTTTCTGGAAACTTTCTTAAAACTTCTTACAACATTGCGTGTTTTTTCTGCTCTTTACTGCCACCCTTTTGGTCAATTTCTGCTATTGTTGGTTGATTTTAACATTAGTTGTTTTGTCCATCGGACTAAAGTCCGATGGTTATCTGTACACACGGTCGGACTTTGCTCCATCGGACTTTTGTTGGGCAAAAGTTTGTCCGTTTGCAGACCCAACTTTTGTCCGATGAAATCCAAAACCAAACGAAAAAAGTTTGTCCGATGGAGCGTACACACGGTCGGATTGTTGGTCCAACTTGCTTAAAACGAAGTTTGTTGGGCAAAAGTCCGACCGTGTGTACGGGGCTTAAGAAGCACTTTTAGTGTGTGTATGCATGTGTAATAAATAAATATAAATATATATATATTTCTAAAAGGTCATCTATAAAGGATGCAGTCCGGTTAACATGGTATAGCAACTAATATATGCCACACGCTAAAAGATGCTTTTTTCTTTCTTCCCCCCCCCCCCCCGTCTTTTTTGTGTGCAGTGACATTGCCCACGACCGTTTGCGCACAATCTACTTGTCTGTCTAATCCTGTTACCTGACTCGTGAGGATAGGAGGGAAATTGTCGGAGTCTAGTGACTGAGGCAGGAGCTGAGACTTAATTACAGTATAGGCTTCCAGGGTTTGACATGTATTCTACAAGAGCACTAAGGGGGTATTTAACCCCCCGCTGGGCCTTCTACAGGTGTGGATCTGTGTGATAAACCCAGTTACAAGCCTATTTTCACCTTTTTACAGTGCTAAAAATATATACAGCTTACGCTTACCTTTTTTGAACATATTTTTTTTTTTTATCATTTCAACCAGAAAAGTGTTTTTTTTTTTTTTGTTTTTTTCGTTAAAAAAAAAACGGAAAAAAACGATACAATACATAATCCCTTAGCAAAAAAAAAAAACTTGTTTACAGGGGAGTTTATCATCTATAGCATTTGGTAAGAGACCGGCGGGACTAATGCACATGATGATAGTTCCACATCTGACATATAATCTCTCTGCAGGAGACCATCAGGACGGCTCTGGCCATGGGAGCGGACCGAGGCATCCATGTAGACGTCTCTGCGAAGGATTCAGAATCACTCGGACCTTTCCAGGTCTCCAAGATCCTGGCTGCTCTGGCCAAGAAGGAGAATGTGAACCTGGTGCTTCTGGGAAAGCAGGTGACTTTATAATGGAATGTGGTTGTTATGTGTTGCCTTTAGGCGATCCTCTGTTATCTATAATACATTTGTGAAAAACGTGTCTTTTTTAAAGTGGTTGTAAAGGCAATACTTTTTTATTTTATTTTTTACTTTCCCTGCTTTTCAAAGCAAAGATTCGGGGCTGCTCTGTGCAATACCATTGTACAGAGCAGTTAAGTATAACATGGTTTTTTGTTTTAATACAAAAGAATGTTCTCCATTACAACTACTTCAAATTAGAATTCCAGGCTGAACCTATCTAGTCTTAAAAATGCTCCCCCCCTTTCCTAACACCTATGCTGACTAACCCAATGTTCCAGTCCTCAAGTCCCCCCAACAGGTCATGTTTTCAGGCTTACCGTTATTTTTCACAGGTGATTTGTTCTTTTTCACTGCCTTAGTAATTACCACAGCTGTTTCATCTGAGGGAATTCCTGAAAACATGACCTGTTGCGGGTATTTGAGGACTGGAGTGTAGAAACCTTGATTAACCTGTGTAAGAAAGATGCATATGCTTTTCCTATTTTCAACCTGCTCCGGCTCTACGGTGTTGGCCAGCGGTAGCTGGAGGGGAGACTGGGGAGCGCCGACAACAGATGGGCCAAGGGAGCCGTCACCGATTCAGAGTTCCCAGCCACTGTCGAGTGCTCTCTCCTCTCCAGCCACCGTGGCTGACACAGGATCATTTCACCGAAGCAGGCTGAAAAAAAAAAAAGTTGTCCGCACCACATATCATCGAGGAATGGGCAGCCCATAGAAAAGACAAAAGACCCTGTGGTGTCATGTGACTGTCCTATGTACTTTGGAAAAGGTAAGTTGTTGTTTTGTGTGTGTGTGTGTGTGTGTGTGTGTGTGTGTGTGTGTATATATATATATATATATATCCTAACTCTGTTTGCAATCGTCTCGCAAAACGAGCAGGATTCAAGTTTCTGGGGTGTGCAGTACCGCATTTAGCCAGAGGTGCGGGGGGGCACCGGTGACACTTGGGAGCCAGTCGGAAACACTCCATTCCCGAGTGTCTCAGCGTGCATCTGAGTGTTTTGGAATGTCTCTGGCGCCCCCCACTTCTGGTTACATGCGGTATTGCATACACTAGCAGTGCCACTGGAACGGATTATCTGAGTTTCCATTATTTCCTATGGGGAAAATTATGCTTGTATCCAAGGTATATACACACACTAAGCCCTACACAATTTTTATAACCAATGACTGAATATTAAGTTTTATGATGTAAGCCCGGGGACTGAGATCATACAACAAAATAAGATGTATGACCTGAGGTCATTTAAAAATTAACTCTATAAAAATAAATGAACAGATATGAAACTTTTATGATTTTATTATGTTTGGTCTGAGCAGAAAAGTGTGACAGCTTCTGTATACATGACATGTGTCCTTCTGATCTTTACTGCCCGCATTGTTCTGTGATTGCCACACCGCTCACCATGAATCACATCCTGGAAGCTGGCCTCCCTGCGATAATACTGTACAGCATTGCCCTGCAGCTCAGCTCTCTCTCTTCTCTTGCAGGCCATCGATGATGACTGTAATCAGACTGGACAAATGACCGCTGCGCTGCTTGACTGGCCTCAGGTAGCCGTCCTTCCCGGCCCGTCTTTATTTTATTTTTTCTAGAAAGAGACAATTTAAGGAGCAGGTTTAAAGACAAATTGGCCTCAACATTGTCCTTGGTTAAAGGATGGAGGGATATATGGATAGATAGAAATCTCTATATCTCTCTATCTATTACAAAAAAGTCCAATCTGCAGAAATAATAATAATATATATATATATATATATATATATATATATATATATATAGTATAGTATATTACACACCCACGCTCTCTAGTATGTTCAATAAATGCAGAACCAGATAAAGTGTCCAGCGGGTGTTTTGGCTAGGTTAATAGCATCAGCTTGAGATATTTTTGAATAAAATATTTATTCCAAATTTCACAGGTGCACTTGCTTTAAAGCGTAACTACACTTTTGTTGAGAAAACACCCCCCCCCCCCCCCCCCCCCTGGGTGATCGATGTACATTGCAAGGATTATAACAACCTTTGTTGCAGATTCCAACCTTTTTTGTTATTCTGAGGAAATCTATGTGTGTTTGTGTCTCTGTTCTGAGTGGGTCTAATGCAGGGGTGCCCAACCACTGGCCCGCGGCGCCCTCTGATGTGGCCCGCCGTGTCTTGCTCTGAGATGGTGGGTCGGCAAGCCCAGATCGCGGGTTCCAGACCCGCCATCTCTGAGCATTAGCACGAAGAACGGAGCTGCTGCTAGAGGAAGCAGAGCCGATGCTTCCTGTAAAGTGCCGGCTCCTTCACAGGCGGAGTGATACCAAATGTACTCCGCCTGTGACAGGAAGCATCGGCTCTCTACTGCAGCCGCATGCTTCTGTCACACTAATGCACGGGAAGTGAACGCGTGATCTAGGACAGCAGTGCCAGTACCCACCAGCAGTATCGGTACCAGTCACCAGTACCCACCAGCAGTATCATTACCCACCAGCAGTACCAGCCCTGGGGGACAGCCAGCAGCAGCCACCAGCCATATCTGCCTGGGGGACAGCAGGAATCCTGAGGAAGAAGTGAAGATCAAGGTCAGTTGAGGTGCAGGTAAACGGCTGTGCATCAGTGTGAAAGCAGCCTTAGGCCCCTTTCACACAATCGGTTCGATCGGGTCTGCCTGTCTGTTTTTCAGGTGGACCCAATTCATCTATAGAGTGGCAGATGTAAACAGACTTGTGTCTGTTTGTTTACACCCGCCTATCTGCAATCCGATCTGCTTAAAGGGGTTGTAAAGGCAAAAGTTTTTTACACCTTAATGCATTCTATGCATTAAGGTGAAAAAACATCTCTGGATTAGCGGCCCCCCGTTTACTTACCTGACCCCTCCAAAGTCCCGCGCCGTGAACGCGCAGGCATCTCGGCCGGCTTCTCGGCTCATTCATTGGTTGATTGAAAGCAGCGCAGCCATTGGCTTGCGCTGCTGTCAATCACATCCAATGACGGGGGGCGGGGCCGAGTGATACAGTGAGTGGCTATAGCCGCCGGCTGTATCACTGGACCATGCCTGCAATCACTCACCACCATGCGAGCTCGCATGAAGGTGATGAGTTCTTGCGGGGAGGAGATGAGACAGCTGCAGAGGGACCCCAGAAGACCAAGTTTGGGGCCACTCTGTGCAAAACGAGCTGCACAGTGGAGGTAAGTATAACATGTTTGTTAATTTATTTAATTTTTTTTAAATATCTTTAGTGTTCCTTTAAAAAAACAGAAGGGGCTCTGTCCCCTTCTGTCTGGGAGGATCAGAGGGCCCATAGAGTAGAGCGGGCTGCGATAATGGTAAATAGGCCAAATTAGGGTGAATCTGCCTATTTTACTTTTCTGGGGACACCCCAAAATTTGGGATTTTTTTTTTCACTTTTAATGTTACAGGACAAATAAAGAGGGTGAATCTCCTTTAACCCGGGACACAGACAGCAATAAAAACTGACAGATGTTCTAATTTTTCTGCACTCTATCCAAAACGAAAAAAAAAGTTTTGCCTTTTAGTTATACTTTAAAAGTTGGCTTTAAATTCTACAGCAGAGTTGGACATGCATGTAGATCACACAGTCTGTGGCTGTCTGCAGGGGGCGCTTCTCCTCCGAAAGAGCGGCATCTCCTGTTGAGGGGTGGGGGTGCCATTCCCACTGGGACAATGCCTCTAGTCTACTGTTTGTTTTTTACCTGTCTAAACATACATTGGGGTTGATTTACTAAAACTGGAGAGTGCAAAATCTGGTGCAGCCCCGCATAGAAACCAATCCGCTTCCAGGTTTGTTTTTGTGTCCGCTTAATTGAACACAATGAAGTTAGAAGCTGATTGGCTACCATGTACAGCTGCACCAGATTTTGAACTCTCCAGTTTTAGTGAACCAACCGCCACTGTCACACGTTCAGGGGGGTTCCCCACAGACTCTTAGGCTGTTGCCAAGTGATGCTTTTAACTTTGCTCTACAAGACGTCACTTTAAAGAAGAATTAACCGCCTTGGGGGGGGGGGGGGGGGGGTTGTCGTCATAAATCGGCAGGTATGCACAACATACTTGCCAATTTATGGCACATATCTACCTCCTTTGCTGTTTTCCAGCAGTGATGGGTAGAGGCGCCTGTCACTGCTGTGTTCTCTGCCATCTTCACTGCCGATTCTTCAGAATCCTGCAGTGATCCTCTTCAGCCATTGGGCAGTCAATGATGATGTAACTCCTGTGCATGCACACAGGCATTACATTGTCCCTGGCATGTTTGGGCAACATACAGATGCCAGGAGTAAGTCGGGTGTACCAACTGCACAGTGCATGTGCTGTACAGTGTACACATTCTTTTTTGGCAGAAAATACTTTGCATGTCTTTCTGCAAAAAAATTCTACTGTGTAGCAATTTTTTATTCTTGGAACTCAAGGCCCCTTTCACACGGGCTGTCCAATCAGGTCTGCCTGTCAGTTTTTCAGGCGGACGTGATCGAACCCTCCATTCACCCCTATGGAGCAGCGGATGTCAGCGAACACATGTGCATTGATATCCGATCTGACAAATCCAGACAGATGGTGGTCCTATTTACCATCCACCTGGCGGATCAGACGAAAGCGGACAAGTGGCCCGTTTTCATCCGATCTCCCCATAGAGGAGAGCGGGACGGACAGGCCCATCTCTGCACAGTGAGAGGATATGGACCGATCATCCGCCGCCTGCTCAGCGGGGATCAATGGAGCGATGCAAGTGGAGTCCGTCAAACGAAACCGCCCCGCAGTTGTGCTTCAAGTATAACAGATTGTTTTCAGGTATTAGAATAAAGCTGGCCATACACCATTAGATTATCTGCAGATTTTCTATGGTTAGATGGAAAAAGTGGGAGATTCCTCCATCCACACAGTTAATATACATGGAGAAATCTGTTGCACTTCCATCTAATCATAGAAAATCTGCAGATAATCTAATGGTGTATGACCAGCTTTAGTATTACTACCTGATCTTGTCTTGGCACATCTCCACTGAAGGACTGGTTATCACATAACTTTATACAGCTGGTCACCTCAAGTGAAAGAAATAAGATGAGTATAGGATATATTTTTTGAATACATGGAGTAGCAATAATAATAGCATGTTTCCCTTTTGAGTGCTTTACTAGCAGACAGCCCATCATTGGCAGCTTCAGAGTCTTAGCCATGACCTCTCTCTCTCTCTTTCCATAGGCAACATTTGCATCAGAAGTTAAGATAGAAGGAGACAAACTGACCGTTGTCCGAGAAATCGATGGCGGGCTGGAGACCATCAGCGTAAACCTCCCCACTGTGGTGACCGCAGACCTGAGACTGAACGAGCCGCGCTACGCCACTTTACCGAACATCATGGTAAGCTAGCAGACTGTCATTTTCTTTCCCAGAGGAATCATTGGTCTGTGTGGTCTCTAGGGATTTGTACCCTTATGTAGGCAGGAAGCACTGGGGTTAAGTTACTAAAACTGGAGCAGCTGTGGATGGTAGCCAATCGGCTTCAAAATTCAGCTTCTTCAATTACCGGTAAGCTTTGACAAAAAAAATGGAAGCTGATTGGTTTCTATGCAGAGCTGCATCAGATTTTGCACTCTTCAGGTTTAGTAAATCAACAGCATTGTGTTTCCCTATAATGGGAATGGTCTTAAGTGAATTGTTAGTTTTGGATATTGGCTAAGCAGTCAAAATGGCTTCTGGCCAGTCTTGTTAAAGTGTAAACACATTAGAACTTGTTACATATGAGCATTAAATACGATCCCAACAATAACTGGCCATAAATCACATAAGCTCAAATAGTTTTTTTTTTTTTTTTTTGCTTGTATTAGTCACATTTATGCCTACGTACCTCAGCACCTCACTGTCGGATAGTAGGGCAGAGACTGGTTTAACCACTTCAGCCCCGGAAGAATTTACCCCCTTCCTGACCAGAGCACTTTTTGCGATTCGGCACTGCGTTGCTTTAACTGACAATTGCGCGGTTGTGCGACGCTGTACCCAAACAAAATTTACATCCTTTTTGTCCCTCAAATAGAGCTTTCTTTTGGTGGTATTTGATCACCTCTACGGTTTTTATTTTTTGCACTATAAACAAAAATAGAGCGACAATTTTGAAAAGAAATCAATATTTTTTGCTTTTAATAAATATCCCCAAAAATATATAAAACAAATATTTCTTTCTCGTACATCACGGGACACAGAGCGACATAGTCATTACTAATGGGTTATATAGATACCGTCAGGTGCTGGCACTGGCAACTTCCAAAACCGGAAGTACCCTCCCCTATATAAGCCCCTCCCATCCGGGAGCACCTCAGTTTTTTGCCAGTGTCTAAGGTGTTGGCCAAGAAGAAACATGTGTTTTTCACTGAGCTTGCGTACAGGTTCTTTTGGGCCTCAGTAAGCTATTCCGGATCCGACCAAAAAAGCTTCATAGCTAAACGGTCGGTACCCGGGCCTTGCAGGAAGAGCAAGGTTTTGCCTGTAATGCTTCTCTTAGGAGAGCTGGACCCTGGGATCCAGAGCTCTGGTCATACCCACGACCAAGATGTTTTCTGTGCAGGGTGCTATACAGGTCCAGGGGAGTGGAATCCTTGGGAACCCGGTCCCTTAAGGTTTGATTACAATGCCTGCCGTGATAGGTGAAGTTTGGGCTTTTGTGGACCAAACAAAGTCCTGCGGCGGGGAACAGGTAAGTGGGGGCCCCCAGGAACTTGGTTCTATTGGGGGACCCCCAAGCCTAATTTGTCTTTCTGTCTGTTACCTAATGGTATTCCCGCAAAATTCTGTGCATGCCTGTAACTACTAAAAAAATGTAATAATTTTTAATGGTGGTCAAGAAAAAAAAAAAAAAAAAAAAAAAAAAAAAAAATTTTTTATATATATTTAATATATTAGACTGCGGTACCTGTGTTTGTCCACTAGAGGCCGCTGTGGAATGTTTTCTTGTCATGTGGACTAGCTTCTTCTCAGCAGAGCAAAGTCCAGGCAGATGGTGAGTTCTCTTATAGGAAACTGCTTCCTCTGCCATGTTGCAGTGCTCGTCCATCCCCCGGCCTGCGGCAAAGAGGGGCCCTGGCTCCTGTCCCTTGTTACCATATTTAAAATTAGCGCCGAAGGCGCACGTGCCCGCGCGCGTGCGCGTGCACGGGCCTCTATATATAGAGGTGAGCCGGGAAAGGGGGCGGAGCCTGGGGGATGACGCTCTGTGCGCGCCGCAGCGCTTCTGCGCATGTGCGGGCGTCCCAGCAGTTTAAAAAAAACCATTGTAGTGAGCTGGCTATGAAGTACAGAGACAGAGCTGGCAACATTTAAAGGCATACAGCAAGCGGTTGATACAGGCATCCCCTAGAAAGGCACATTAGTAGACACCAACTGTGATATAGCAGCAATTGTGCTAGACTATTCTCAGTAAAAGTGGTGTATTACGGCTGGAATACCTCAGCTTTAGGCTTAGGAATATGCCGTCCAGAAGCTCCGGAACTGAATCTTCCAGGAAGCGAAGGGGGTCTCATCGGGCTCGGAGGATCTTGGGCATACTCCTGCTGCACCAGTCTCCCCTGAAGTTCAGAGGTAAGTGACCGTAGAGACCCCGCAGGGGTACTTGGTACTGTGGCTGTCCTCAGTCACCTGCTCCTGTGTATGTAACAGAGGAGGTTTTTTCCTCAGCTCTGGGAGGATTAGAGAGAGATTGTCAACATTTATCGCTACATCCCTGTCAGGGAAAGCACGCCCGATCTCCGTCTCCTCCTTCAGAGTGCCTGTTAGCAGAGCAACAGTCCCATACAGGGATTGACCTGCCTGAAGGGGATCAGGATAAGGTTGATTCTGTTATAGAGGAATCAACAGTGGGGGAACCTTTTCTCAGCATCTCAAGCTGAAAGATTATGGGTTCAGTCTCTGACTAACATGGTCCGATCAGCATTTAAAAATGCACCTTGCGGAACCATCAACCACTACTGTATCCTCGTTGGGGTCGCTAGAAGCCCCCAGACTGTTTGTTCTTTTCCACTTCACCCTTTACTGAAAGGGCTCATTTACCAGGATTGGGAACGTCCTGAGAAAATATTTATTCCCCCAAGAGATTTCCGGTGGTCTATCCCATGGAGGATAAGTTCATCAAAAAAAAAAATGGAAGGTCCCTACAGTGGACGCAGCCATCTCTTGTATGTATAAATCACTGACATGTCCAGTGGATAATGTCCAAATGTTCAAGAACCCAATAAAAGATTGGAGTCCTTATGAAAATCTGCTTGGTGATACAACCAGCAGTAGCAGCTATTGGGGTCTGCTAAGCAGTGAAGGATCAGTTGAAACAGGTCTTGAGGGACTTGACAGATCAGCAGGCTTTGCCCTAGCTGATCTACCTAGAGCCTTAGGCTTTGCGGTTGACGCCATAGAGGATTCAGTCCATCAGGCCTCCCGCCTTACGCTGTCTATAGTACATACGCGTAGGCTCCTATGGCTCAAAAACTGGTCTGCTGAAGCTCCCTGTAAAGAATGGCTGGTTAGCGTCCCATTTCATGGTGAACGCTTATTCAGGGAAAACCTGGACAAATATATCCAGAAAATTTCCAGCGGTAAAAATACGCTCTTGCCGGTTAAAAGCAGAGTTAGAGGTCCCTCTTTAAGAGGCCTGCTTCTCCAGTCCCTGGGGCATCGGCTGTGTAACAGTTCCGACGGCCTCCTCGGTCAAATCCCGGGGGTAAAAAACAGGGACAGTAGCAGGGTAATGAGAAACCCTGGGTCAGGGGAGGTACAAAACCTCCCCCAAAGTTAAATTCATTGAAGCCCCCACTCAGTCGGGTGGGGGGAGGACTCCAGTTGTTCGCAAGAGACCTGGCGGGACACGATCAAGACAGATAGGTGCTCTCCGCAGTAGGTTTGGGATACAGTTTGGAGTTAAAAGACTCTCCTCCTTCCCATTTTTGAGGTCAAACGTGCCAAGGGATCCCCGGAAGAGAGAGTCCCTCCTGTTGGCACTAGAACAACTATTGCTCCAAGGAGTAATTATGGAGGTTCCCCTGGAAGAATGAGGGTTCGGGTTTTACTCAAACCTCTTTACAGTCCCGAAGCAAACGCGGACGGGAGGCCCATATCAATTCTAAAAGGGCTAAACAAATTCCTGTATATCAGGACTTTCCGATGGAGTCGATCCGATCGGTGGCCACTGCCCTACAAGGGGAGGATTGGTTAGCCACGATCGACATCAAAGATGCTTATTTGCACATTCCCATCTTTCCAGTCCACCAAAAATTTCTACGCTTTGCAGTAGAAGGGCGCCATTTTCAGTTCAGAGCCTTACCCTTCGGTTTGGCCACAGCACCACGAGTGTTTACAAAAATTCTGGCCCTTTATTGGCCAATCTAAGAACACAAGGTGTAATGATAATGGCATATCTGGATGACTTGTTGCTGATAGACCACTCAGTGAAAAAACTAGGCGTGGTCGTTCACAAGACGATCAAGTATCTGGAATCTCACGGTTGGATTATCAACCGAGTCAAGTCAGCCCTAAAAACCAGTCAAAAGTCTGGAATACTTGGGGCTAAGGTTGGATTCAGGCCAGAGAAAAATATTCTTGCCTCGAGGAAAGGTGTTGTCTTTGAAAGATTTGATCCACTTAGTGGGTACAAAAAAGACAGCCGTCCATACGCCTGTATATGAGGCTGCTGGGAAAAATGGTGGCATCATTCGAAGCAGTACCCTACGGTCAATTCCATTCAAGGAATTTGCAAGGGGCCATACTGTCAGCCTGGAACAAAAAAATTCAGGCCTAGACTTACAATGTCCTTGTCCCCTTCCGTTCGCAAGAGCCTCCGTTGGTGGTTGGTTTCCCAGAATCTGGAAAAAAGGAAATCCTTCAGTCCGATTTCTTGGAAGGTGGTCACTACAGATGCCAGCCTTATAGGCTGGGGAGCAGTACTGGAGCAATAGTCTCTCCAGGGCAGATGGTCGGATGCAGAAAAGGCCCTGCCCATCAATCTCTTAGAGATACGAGCAGCCCGGTATGCCCTAGTAGCAGGGACATCCAAACTCCAAGTGTCCCCTGTCAGAATTCAATCAGACAATGCCACAGCAGTGGCATATATCAATCATCAGGGGGGCACCAGGAGTCGTGCAGCCCAGAGGGAAGTAAATTACATCCTGAAATGGGCAGAAAAAATATGTCCCAGCCATATCTGCGGTATTCATTCCAGGAGTGGAGAATTGGAAGGCGGACTTTCTAAGTCGCCAGCAATTAGGCCCAGAGGAAGGGTCCCTTCACCCCGAGGTTTTCTGGACAATATGTCAGCGGTGGGGAACATCGGATGTAGATCTTCTAGCATCCAGATTCAACGCAAAGGGGGACAGGTTTGTCTCTCGGACAAGGGATCCCCTAGCTTGCGGCTCGGATGCCCTAGTGTTCCCTTGGGATCAGTTCAAGCTGATATATGCATTCACACCGCCACAATGGTTACCTCGATTACTCCGCAGAATCAGGGTAGAAAAGAAACCAGTGATTCTGGTGGCTCCAGCGTGGCCCCGAAGAGCGTGGTACGTGGAGATTGTAAAATGTCAGTGGGGAGTCCTTGGACTCTCCCACATCGTCCGGACCTGCTTTCGCAAGGACCGATATACCACCCTTCCTTACCAGCCCTAGGTTTGACGGCCTGGCTATTGAAGCCCACATTCTAAAAAAGAGAGGGCTCTCTAATTCTGTGGTATCTACCATGATCAATGCCAGGAAGCCGGTATCCAGGCAGATCTACTATAGAATCTGGAAGGCGTACATCGCCTGGTGTGAAGCCAAGAAATGGCATCCACGTAAGTACGTAATAGGTAGGAGTCTGGACTCCCTACAATGGGCTGTAGATAGGAAGCTTGCCTTGAGTACTATCAAGGGTCAGATTTCGGCCTTGTCAATAATTTTTCAAAGGCCCTTGGCTTCGCATTCACTAGTCAAAGCCTTTATACAAGGAGTGATGCGTATTAGTCCTCCGGTTAATATTCCCATATGTCCATGGGATCTAAACTTGGTTCTGTCGGTTCTACAGAAACAACCATTTGAACCATTACAGCATATTTCCTTGGTGCTTCTCACCAGGAAATTGATTTTTCTAGTAGCCATTTGTTCGGCTAAGAGAGTATCGGAATTAGCAGCTATGTCCTGTAAGGAGCCATATCTGGTTATCCATAAGGACAGAGTAGTGTTACGTCCTCATCCAGCCTTTCTTCCTAAGGTGGTATTGAGTTTTCATTTGAACCAAGATGTGGTTCTTCCTTCTTTTTTCCCCAAGCCTACTTCGGTAGAGGAAAAGTTATTGCATTCTTTGGATGTAGTAAGAGCAGTTAAAGCTTATCTAAAAGCCACTGCTCAGATTCGCAGAACGGATACTTTGTTTATTCTGCCGGAAGGCCCCAGAAAGGGTCAGGCAGCGTCAAAATCTACTTTAGCCAAGTGGATTCGACAGGTCATAATACAAGCCTATGGCTTGAGAAGGAGACCGCCTCCGTTCAAAGTTAGAGCGCACTCCACGAGAGCAGTTGGAACTTCATGGGCAGTGCATCACCAGGCCTCCCTGGCTCAAATCTGTAAGGCCGCAACATGGTCTTCAGTACACACGTTTACTAGGTTCTACCAGGTGGACGTTGGAAGTCAGGAGGATGTCGCCTTTGGGCGCAGTGTGTTGCAGGCCGCAAAAGATCCTCATGTCTGATAGCGCTCAGCTTATATATGGTGTATCCCCCCCCTCATTTGGCATTGCTTTAGGACATCCCATTAGTAATGACTATGTCGCTCTGTGTCCCGTGATGTACGAAAAAGAAAATAGGATTTTTATAACAGCTTACCTGTAAAATCCTTTTCTTGGAGTACATCACGGGACACAGAGCTCCCACCCCTCTTTGGGGACACTTATTGCTTTGCTACAAAACTGAGGTGCTCCCGGATGGGAGGGGCTTATATAGGGGAGGGTACTTCCGGTTTTGGAAGTTGCCAGTGCCAGCACCTGACGGTATCTATATAACCCATTAGTAATGACTATGTCGCTCTGTGTCCCGTGATGTACTCCAAGAAAAGGATTTTACAGGTAAGCTGTTATAAAAATCCTATTTTTTACTAGTAATGGCGGCAAGCTGTGATTTTTATCGTGACTGCGACATTATGTTAGACACTTTTGACACCATTTTGGGACCATTGTCATTTTTGCAGCGATCAGTGCTATAAAAATGACACTGGCAGTGAAGGGGTTAACCTGTAGGGGGCGCTGAAGGGTTTAGGCGTGTCCTAGGGATGTGTTCTAACTGTAGGGGGATGGGCTGTGTGTGACACGACACTGATCACAGCTCCCTATTACAGGGAGCTGTGATCAGTGTCCTGTCACTAGGAAGAATGGGGAAATGCTTGTTTACATTAGCATTTCCCCGCTCTTCCTCTCCGTGACACGATCGCGGGACCCCCAGTCACACTCATGGAGCTTGCGGCGGGTGCGCCCACAATGCTGCGTCTTAAAGGGCAACGTATATATACACGTTTAATCTGCCCAGCCGTGCCATTCTGCCAACGTATATCGGCGTGACACGCTCCTTAAGTGGTTAAAGTGTAATTCCAGCCAAAACCTAACTATCCCAGCATCCCTTTAGGCATGCATGCTCCTCATTGTTGACCTTTAGGTGTTGAAGGCATTCGCTGTGCAGTCTGTTTCTGAAGCAGGTCTTATAGAGTGCAATCAAGCATCTGATCAGCAGAATACACAGCTAAAGTCTGCAGCACCCAGGGGCCTGCACGAAGGAGCATGCACATTTTAAGAGTTTTTTTTTTTTTTTTTTCACATGCTTGAGGCTGGGTTCACACCTGCATCCAATTCGCAATAGCAGGAGATTTTGACTGGCTCTCTATGGAGCTGGTTTACATATCTCCGGTGCAAATTTTGCACAGGAGCTCTGTGCGTCTTTGGTCCATTTTCAGGTCCGAATTCAGGCAAAAATTTGGGCTGAAATCGGACCTGACACTGAATGTGGATGCACGGGACCCCTGCTGTGAGCCGCATGTGAAGATGGTGTGAACCGAGCCTTAATTGTAATTCCAGTCAAAACCCAACTAAGCTTACATCTACTCCCACCCCTATTCTATATACACTTTTAAAGGAAAGATGTCTGTACTTGCCTATTTCAAAGTTGCTCCAATCCGTTCACATGATCTCTTCAGTATAGAGGGGAGAGCAGCAACAAGGGCTGCAGCGCCTGTGCGATGATGTCGCCCAAAGACTAAAGCTCCATACACACACTATACAATTTTCTGTAGATTTTCTTTTCCTTCAGATTTACCAAAACCATATAATATGAGGTCAAACATTCAGAGGTTTACTTTGTATGCAATCAGGTAGGCCCTTGCACTACATGGTTTTGGTAAATCTAAAGGAAATCGGACAACAAAAGTTGTATAGTGTGTATGGCGTCTTACTCTGCGGCATCCATTGTTGGTTGTCCCTCCTCTACACTGAAGACCTGATCATGTGACCAGACTGGAGCGACTTCAGAATAGGTACGTATAGACCTCTTTTTCCTTTTACAGAGTAGATTGAATAGGCTTGGAATTGGGGTTTTTGAGATGTAAGCTTAGTTGGGAGTTGCACTTTAAAATAGAACTACAGTGGAACCTTGGATTACGAGCATAATCCGTTCCAGGGGAACGCTTTTAATCCAAAACACTTGTATATCAAAGCGAGTTCCCCATAGAAGTCAATGCAAACTAAAATAATATGTTCCACATTGACTTCTATTGCATGCAATACCGCATGTGGCCAAAGGTGGGGGGGGCGCTGGAGAGACTCGGAAACCGATCGGATGCACTCTGAAACACTCCGTATTTCCGAACGGTTTAGAGTGTCACCGGAGCCCCCGCACCTCTGGCCAAATGGGGTACTGCACACCACAGAGGCTTGACTCCTGCTCGTTTTAAGAGCCAGAATAAAAAAAAAAAATTGCTCGTATTGCGAAACACTCGTTACCTCGGATTGCGAGTAATGCGGTTATTACTGTATACCAGGGATATGCAATTAGCGGACCGCCAGCTGTTGAAAAACTACAAGTCCCATCATGCCTCTGCCTCTGGGTCTCATTTGTCAGTCTCGCTATGCCTCATGGGACTTGTAGTTCTGCAACAGCTGGAGGTCCGCTAATTGCATATCCCTGCTGTACAGGCAAAACTTTTGTTTTTCATTTTGGATAGAGCAAGGGAGAGTTAGAACCCCTGTCAGATTTTTTTTCCGCATACCATTGCAGAGATTTACCTTCATTTCCTGTCCCATAGCCAAAAAGGAAGTGAGAAAAAAATCCCTACAAAATTTAAGGGAATTCTTTGGGGACCCCCAAGTAACCAGAACTAGAGTCTCCATTGGAAGGTTCCCCCTCTATTACTTTTCTGGGGACACACCAAAATTTGTGTTTTTTTTTTTTTTTTTTTTCCCAATGTTAATGGTAAACAGGACAAATAAAGAGGGTGAATCTCCATAACGGGGGGCACAGATGTCAATAAAACTGACAAGTGTTCTAATCCCTCTCCACTCCATCCAAAACTAAAAAAAGTTTTGCCTTTAGTTATACTTTATGACCCCTTTCACACTGAGGCGGTATAGCGTTAAAAATAGCGCCTGCAAAGTGTCCTGAAACAGCGGCTCCATTCACTCCAGTGTGAAAGCCCGAGGGCTTTCACACTGGAGTGGTGCGCTGGGAGGACATCAGAAAAAGTCCTGCCAGCAGTGTTTTTTTTAGCACATTAGGGGCGGTGAACTCACCGCTCCTAAAGCGCCCCTGCCCATTAAAATCAATGGGCAGCGCCGCTGTAGCAGCGCTTTGCGAGCCGTTTTAACCCTTTTTCGGCCGCTAGCAGGGTTAAAAGCGCCCCGCTAGCGGCCGAAAAGCGCCACAAAAACGACGGTAAAGCGCCGCTAAAAATAGCGGCATTTTACTGCCGTCGCCCGGGGCGGCTCAGTGTGAAAGGGCTCTAAGGCTGGCCATACACTATACAATTTTCTTGTTCAACTTCCCTTTAGATTTACCAAAACCATATAATATGAGGTCAAATCTAAACCCTTTTTGTATGCAGTCTGACCGGCCCTTGCACTAGATAGTTGGTAATTGGTAATCTAAAGGAAATTGAATAAGAAAATTGTATAGTGTGTGGCCAGCCTTGGGCTTCATGTACACGGGACGTTTTTACAACCTCTCCTGAACAATTTAACTTGACAGATAGTAACCCACGTTTTAAAATGTCAGTTTTTCCGCGTTTACATTCCGCGTTTTGCACTAAGAAGCGTTTAAAAAAAAAGTTGTTTTTTTGTTTTAAATGGCCAAAAACAAAAAAAACGCCTATAAACTAAGCGCGGGTTATCGCGTTTAGCGTCTGAACTCTTGCCTTCAAAAAAAGGCCTATAAACGCAACTGCCTAAAAACGACATTAAACGACCCAGTGTACATGGTCACATAGAATAACATTGAATGAGTTCAGGGGCAGTTGAAAAAAAGTGTCCAACTTCCTCTGAACGTCCGTTCAGCAGTGTACGTGGGGCCTTAACGTGTGAAAAAAACATATCCCTTAAAACGTGCATGCTCCTTCCTGCTGGCCCCTGCAGACTTGAGATGTGCAATCTGCTGATCAGTTGCTTGATTGCATTCTCTCAGACCTGCTCCTGGAACAGATTGCACAGCCGATGTCGGCAGCAACACCCAGTGGCCAACAGGGAGGAGCATGCATGTCTAAAGGGAGGACTGGGATATGTTCTTGCATCTAATGCTTGGGCTCAGAGCGGAGTATGGCTTCCTCCCATTGCAATGCTGAATAAGGAAGTAGATAGTAAATATCTGGTTGATTCTGTCATTCTCCTCTAAGAATAGTGTAATGAAAGAAATGTTGAGCACTCAGTCAGAGCAATTTAATTATGGAGCCAATAATACAAACAAAATATCTGGGGGTTTTACTGACACTTTTTAAGTAGCTGCTATTAGAATTTTCTTTGTGCAGCGCAGAATACGAATGAGCCCTTTTGGAAGTTATGCGCTGCTCCGGGCGGAGGGGCCCCTCTACGTTTTTTTTGTAATGGGCATATTAAGTAGGAATTAGGCTGCTGCGATCTTTATCCTGGGCTTTATATACTGCTCAAGCGGGGAACGGCGTGTTTACAGAAGCGCTAATTAGCCTTTGCTGAGACTGCTCCATCCATGAACCATACAGCTGCTGTGAGCTAAAACATTCATATTCAACACGCCTGAAATTTGGACTTCGGATGTGTGTTTTCTTTTTTAATGGGTTTCCCAAAACAAACACTTAACGGGTTTGCTTTTTCTCAAATCTGTTAAGCTGATTGAGGGAGAAAAAAAAAAAAAAGCTTTGTGTTCTTTAACCTTTTTTTAGCAATGCTGGTTTGTAATAAAAAATTGCTGAAGGGATGATTGGCACCGACTTCCTACAGGACCCACTTACATAAGGATGAGTGGATATCTGTCTGTCTGGGGCAGTGGTTGTTAATTTATGAGCTAAAGGGGGCCTCAAATGTGGCCCCTGACATCAGCAAAGGGCCACCCATAATGGTCACTATATAAAATGCTTCAGAGGAATGTCAGAGACTGCGGACCTAATAGAGGAAGCGAGGTTCAGAGAGCGTGGGGGGGGTTGTCCTCCAAGCTCCCCCCCCCCCCCCTTTCCTGACCTGCATGCTCAGATAAGGGTCTGGCATAGCTTTTAGGAGGGACCCTAAAATAAAAAAAGGGGAAAAAAAACGTTGTGGGATCCCCCCCCCCTCCGGGTCTGGTATAGATTTGGAGGGTAACCCCACGGCAAAAATAAATAAAAAATGGCGTGGGGTTAACCTCCAAATCTATACCAGACCCAAAGGGCCTACTGTTGTGGGTTTTGGGGGGGTCCTACAACGTTTCCTCCCCGGCAATGTGTTTATTTTACATTCGGCTGTCGGCGGGGAATTAGGCTGACAGCTAATGACTCATCAGTTTTTAAGGATGCGTCGGCCAGCTTTCTAGCCCACTCCTGAGCAACCAGTTAAAAAAAAAAAAAACTCAAAGATGTAACACTTTTTTTCGTTTCTGGTGCGGCTCCATTGAAGTCTATTACACGCAGTCTGCTGCAGGAAAAGTCCCTGACCCTTTTTCTAAAACTCATCGGCTGAAAAACTCATGGATGCGAGTCAGTGGCTGCCACTCCATTAGGGGCGCCGCCCCCATAATCTATGCGCCTGGCCCCTAATATACATGCAGGGCGCAGGACGTATGGACATCAATGTTTTTCTTTTTTTTTCTTTTCTGAAGCACCTGATTAGAGCCTGAGGTTCTAATGGTCTTCGAAAAAGGGTGGGCTCGGGGGTGCTGAGCACTGCGTTCTGAGCCCACCCAGTTGTGTGACTATAGCGAATTTATTAATTTTTAATGTCTTCTTGCTTCTCCACCCGGCCAATCAGAAAGTGGGTATTGAGACTGGATTGGCCAGGGAGTCTCAGGACCCACTTCCCTTCCACAGATCCAGCACCACCTCCTAAGGTAAGGACATGGATGGACTGTAGTGTGTTTCTGCAAAACGCACTAAAAAATGCATAGGTGTGAACGTAGAGTAAGAGTGTTGATGACTATAGTGGGCAATCCCCATTTTACAGAGCTGGCCATCCGCATGCCAGTTAGAACAGACACACGTTTATAGTTCAAGTCCATTCAATCAGTGATCCATTGCGATGCGTTTAACGTGCCAATTCACTATGAATGAGCCAACAAAGCACTTTAGACTTCAGTAGATGAAGAAAATTGCATAACCGTCTTTTGTTTGTTTTTCTATAATGCACGGTATGTGATGCGGCGGACTCTACTGTGAAGTGCATTGGAGTGCCATTCACATTGAAAGGTTTAGTTGCCATGCATTGCGGCAAAGTGTGCGTTTCAGTACAAATTTGCCACAACACGTGGATGGGAATGGGCCCTCAATATGAAAATGCAACATAAACTGGCGATGGGATCCTAATTGTAGACATGCTGTATCAAACCAGGGAGAAAAATCTGATCGCTTGCGAAGAAAGCTTCATTTTTGGTGATTTATTTTCAATTTTGGTTAAAATTGACTGAAAATTACCTTTTTTGTATGTGGCCAGATTTGGGGTGTAGTAGCACCTTTTCCCCAGCAGTACTCTGTCCTGGCAGCAGGGGGCGCATATATACATGAATGTCTATCTGTCTGCCTTCAACTGCAGCAGAGACATCGAGAATGTTTTGATCTCTCTCTTTTTTTTTTTTTTTTTTTTTAAATATGCTACGAGGCATTAATTTTAACTGGGGGGGGGACTACACATGGCTGATGTGAGGTTTAGCTCCTTGTGAACAATCAGAGCAATGGTTCTCTGATTGCTAATAAGGTTTGTGACCAGGAACAGATGTCACATGGGGGAGCTGTCCCTTTTGCCAGCTGTAGATGGCAGTTCTTTGCTGTGCGTCTTTGTCATGCGTTGAAAACGCACATCAAACCATCCAGAAATAATTTTACAGTAGCAAATCTCTTTCGAGTGAATGACGGTTCTGAGGCGCACGACAACATGATACATGGGCCTTTGTCGCTAAAATAAAACTGCAAAAAAGCATCCCCTGCAAAGCAGATACTTGAGGCCGGGTTCACACCATTGCGAATTGGATGCGGAATCCTCGCATCCAATTCGCAATAGCAGGAGATTTGGGCCAGCTCTGGAGCCGGTTCACATATCTACGGTGCATTTTGCACAAAAACGTCTTTTGGTCCGTTTCAGGTCTGAATTCAGCCCAAAATTCAGGCTGAAATCAGACCTGAAATGGTGAACGGGAACACACTGGACCCCTGCTGTGAGCCGCATGCAGCTTGTATGTGAACCGAGCCCAAAAGCGGGGTGCCACCCAAAAGTGAGACTTCCACTTATATGCTTCCTCCCCCTTCCGGTGCCTCTTTTGGCACTTTTTTTTGTGGGGGGTTACCTGTTTTCGACAGGTGACCCTTCCCCACTTTCAGCTGACAGCGTTGCGCCATTGTCCCTCACAAGTTTGACAGCCCTCCCCCGCTGCCGGGCCAGTTAGAAAGGCTTCACTGCTGTTCCCCTTACCTTACCTTGCATGGCGGCGGCACAAGAGAGTCGATCCGAAAATCGGCTTGGGGTGCCAACATCGTGGGATCCCTGGGCAGGTAAGTGTTCTAATATTAAAAGTCAGCAGCTGCAGTATTTTTAGCTGCTGACTTTTTTTCTTTTTTTTTTTGTGGGGGCCGAAATCCTCTATAATGCAAATCTAAACTTAAAAACGAGACTATTGTATTGCAGCTTGCCAACCCCTTAGAATGTGGGGGCTGCACTTGTTTTTTCCCAATTTTTTCATCTGGCGATTCTGCCAGTAATTGACTTCCTGTTCCAGGGTGACAACACTCGCAGTGCTGCATCTTTAGAGAAGCAGCGTTGTCACGCTAGGCTGCGCTTCCTGATTTGGACTACATATACATAGAGCGGTGTTGCTTTGTAGTACACAGAAGATGGCTGGAAAAGCTGATAACGTTTTCTGAGCATTCAGTCTACAGGAATGTACAAGGACACAAGATTCCGGACAGGATCAACAGGTATTTTCCGCACTTAGCCCTGATTCACACCAGCACAATTTCAAAGTCACAGACCAGTGCAATTTGGACCTCCAATCTCGTGTTGGCTTGCAACTTCATTTAACAGAAGCCGATGCAAGTCGCAATGAAATCACAGAAATGTAGTGCAGGAACCTTTTTCAGTCGCAGCGACTTGAGTTGCAATGATTTGAACAGTTCCATTGCTGACAATGTGGTGAGACTTGTCATGTGATTTTTTTGAACTGTCAAATCTCATAACAAATCACACTGGTGTGAACCAAGGCTTAAAGTTTTTTTGACTAGCTTCTGCAGAAAAAATTAAGTCCGCAACTACAAATACTGTATCTGCTGAGTTTTAATATTAGGACACTTACCTGTCCAGGGATCCAGCGCTGTCTTCACGATTTTTCCATCTGCTATCGGGTGCTGCCGCCGCCACCATTTCCACTAAGGGAAGCCAGCAATGAAGCTGAGCGGGTTCACAGCTGGTTCCCTATTGCACATGCGCAAATTACGCTGCGCTCTGTGATTGGGCCAGCTGCGAGAGATCGAGGAGGGGTTCCGAACTGCTGCGGCAAATTTAGCCAGAAGTGTGAGCAGGTACCTGTCATAACCAGGTACCCGCTCCCCCCAAATGTGGCAGCGGAGTGGAGGAGCTTCCCTTTTTGGGTGGAGCTCCGCTTTAAATAACAAACCTGATATTCTTACCTGCTCTGTGCAATGGATTTGTACAAAGCAGCACCAATCCTCCTCTTCTCAGGTCCCCCGATTGTGCTCCTGGCTCCTCTCCCCGCCAAGTGCCCTCATAGCAATCCGCTTGCTATGGTGGCACTCGTGCTCTCTCTCGAGCTGGATCTGTGTCCATAAGACATACAGAGCTTGGCCCCGCCCCCTCCTCACTGGCTGTGGTTGACAGCAGGAGGATCTAATGGCTCCCGCTGCTGAGCCAGTGAGGAGAGAGGCCTGAGCGAGCCTCTACTCTTGTGGACATCACTGGACTGAGATGGGGCTCAGGTAAGTATTTGGGGGGGGGCTGCTTGCAGGGTTTTTTTTTTTTTACCTTAATGCATAAAATGTTCTGCCTTTAGAATCACTTTAAAGTGTGCACCTTTTTTCCTTTCTTTTCTTTAAGGGTGAACAAACACCATACAGCCTCCCCACCACCCTGCCCCCCCTGTACTTACCTCTGGGGATGCTGAGCTGTCAGTGCCCACACAGCTAGTCCAGAGATTTGAAATCCCCATTGGGTTCTCCCTCTTCTCTGTGCAGCGCATCCAGGATGAATCGGAGTCCTTCACTGTGCAGGCGCTGACCAATCATAATCACTCTGGTCGGTCACGGAAGCGCTGCATAGAGAAAAGCAGGGATTTCAAATCCCCGGTTGGACCGGTTGCGTGGGGCACTTACAGCTCCGCATTCCTACAGGTAAGTACACATCTAAAGACTGGTAAGCTATATAAAAAAATAGCTTTATTTATGCTTTAATGCTCATCTCTCTTGCTGTTCCAATAGGAAACGTCCGGTTAAAGGATCTTCAGCATCGGACACTTATAGAAGTGCTACATATCTAGACCCCTTGTATTCTGTAGTTCCCCCTGCTGCCCTTCTATTACAATAGTGGCGAAGTGCCAGCGGACTGAACCACTGACCACAGAGGGGGAGCAATGAGTCACCTTATTGAAGCTGGAAAAATGGCAAAAAAAAAAGTCCGGAGCTGCTGATCATTGTGACAGTTTTTTTATTGATACTGACCTGTGCTTCGGAATTTATTTATTTCGTCATATGCTCAGTTTCAGCTTTCCAGGTTTATGACCTTGATGGTTTTGTGTAAAGAATTTTAGCATGGGTGATCACGTTATTAAAAGTGGTTTGGTGTATAAAATTCCAGAGTTGCATCAACAATTTCTGGGTGTGAAGGAGATGAAAACTTTCCTTCACTGGGATTACAGCCAAAAGGCGTAAAAGCGAAAGTCCAGATAGACATAAAATGTTGTTCCTTTGTAAGAACTTCACAGATCTAGACTCAGTACCCAGAGATGCCAACCCACCTTCTCTGCCTGTTTTACACGGGCTTCAGCTTATATCAGGGCAATGTGAACAGCGAGCTTCGAGCAAGCTTTGTTGAAGCTTTTAAAGTACCATTCAGCTCTAGTTTGTAAATTGTGAACACAGATCCCAATGGGAGTGTTGATTGCCACTTTAAGTAAGCTGCTAGCAGGCTTCAGTGGGCTTTAACAAAGCTTCAAGAAGTGCTGAAGCCTGCTAGCAACTTGCTTAAAGTGGCAGTCAACACTCCCATTAGGATCTGTGTTCACAATTTACAAACTAGAGCTGAATGGTACTTTAAAAGTTTCAACAAAGCTTGCTCAAAGCTTGCTGTTCACATTGCCTTGATATAAGCTGAAGCCCGTGTAAAACAGGCAGAGGAGATGGGTTGGCATCTCTGGGTACTGAGTCCTAGATCTGTGAAGTTCTTACAGAGATGCCAACCCATCTCCTCTGCCTGTTTTACACGGGCTTCAGCTTATATCAAGGCAATGTGAACAGCAAGCTTTGTTGAAACTTTTAAAGTACCATTCAGCTCTAGTTTGTAAATTGTGAACACAGATCCTAATGGGAGTGTTGACTGCCACTTTAAGCAAGTTTTTCTAGCAGGCTTCAGCACTTCTTGAAGCTTTTTGAAGCCTGCTAGCAGCTTTCTTAAAGTGGCAATCAACACTCCCATTAGGAACTGTGTTCAACATTTACACGCTGGAGATGACCGATACTTTAAAAGCTTCAACAAAGTTTTCTGTTCACGCTGTTCTTATACGAGCTGAAGCCCATGTGAAACAGGCCTTAGATTGTAGGGCCATCACACCTAGAGGTCGGCCGATATTTGGCCATTTTGGAGAAATCGTCGTCGGCCGATTATTATCCAAATTAGGCCGATATTGAACACTGGCCGCACCTCTGCCAGCAGAGTGTGGAGAAGGGAGGAGGAACGTGGGGTTCCTCCTCCCTTCTCCAAACACTGTTGGCAGAGCAGTGCCACGGTGTGTGAAACTGTATAGAGAGAGAGAGGAGCTGTCAAAATTTGAGGTTGGATGTCGGGGGTGGGCGGGACCCAGCTATCCAACACCAGCCGATGGGATCTGGGCAGGCCTCTGTGTTTGTGGCCCGCCCCTTTCTTAAACAGCCCAATCATTGGCTGGATAGCTGCTGGGTCCCGCCCACCTTCGACATCACGCTGAATTTTTCAGCTCCAGTGCTGCAGAGAGCATTCAGTTTCACACAGCTAGTGGCACCTGCCAATGCCCATTAGTGTCATTTGCCAGTGCCATCCAGTGCTACCTGCCAAAAAAAATATCTGCCACAAAAATCGGCATCATATCGGCCGCCCTGATTATCTAAATATCGTTATCAGCCAGAGAAAAAACCCATATCGGTCGACCTCTAATCACACCTAAATGAGCTTGTTGGACATCTCATTCCAAAACTATGAAGTTGCATTTCTGTTGGGGCTACAATGACCTTCACTCTTCTGAGAAGATTTTCCATAAGATTTAGAGCGTGTTCATAGAAATGTTTGCCCATTCCTCCAAAAAAGAACCTTTTGTGAGGCCAGATACTGATGTTTGACAAGACCTGGTTCACCATAGGAGGTGTTCAGTAGGGTTGAGGTCGGGGATCTGTGCAGGACACTCAAGTTCTTTCACACCAAACTAGGTCTTTAAAGAGCTGGTTTTCTACATGGGGCACAGTCAGGCTGGAAGAGAGAAGGCCTTCAACACAAGGTTTTTTTATGCCGAACTTTTAACCATATCTTTCACCAAAAACATCTGAACTCATCATTTGGTGGGGTGTCCACATGCATGGCCACATATTATCACTTCTAGAAGTCCCATAAACATGTGGAACACTAAGGCCCCTTTCACACTGAGGCGTTTTCGCGGTAAAAATAGCGCTGTAAAAATGCCTGAAATAATCCTGCCCCAGCATTCTCAATGTGAAAGCCCCGAGGGCTTTCACACTGAGGCATTTTGCTGGCTGTGCGTTGGAAAAAAATCCTGCAAACAGCTTTTTTGGAGCATCTTTGGGGCGCATAAAATAGTGCTGTAAAAATGCCTATCCCCATTGAAATGAATGAGTACCGCGGTAAAAAAAACCCCAGAAGCTGTGGGAAGGTCACATGACTGCAGTAGAGTAGAGGATTGTGGGATACCAAATAATCCTTTTTACCGCAAAAACTCGGTAAAAAGGCATATGCGTTAGCACTATTTTTATCGCGAACTCGGTAAAATCGCTGTAAAAAAAATCATAATTTTTTTTTGCGTTTTTTCAACACCTCATTGTGAAAGGGCCCTAATATACAAATACATGCCTCATAATTTGACCAATCATGTGACCGGTAATCTGTGTGACCTTACATAAGAGATGAGAGGGGTGGGGCCTAGTGCTGACTTGTGCAGTAAGAGCATTTCAAATGCCCCTTGTATACTAGATTTGTTCACATGACTTGTATGGAAGAATGTAAATAAAAATGATCTCAAAGTACGCCTAACATGAGATATATATGCATGCAGCAATTTCGGGCCTCTCATTCTGAAAATGCTAGCTGCTTGGCCGTTTAGCCAATAGATAGGCTTTAACCACCTCCCGCCCGCCCGTCGTATAGACAAATGACGGATGTTGCGCTCTCGTTCTGGGACGGGGTCATATGAAGGGTTGTGCAGCGATCTGCGGCACGCTGTGTTCCTGGGATCGCATCCTCAATCTCAGTAAAGAGCCGATGACCAGGCTTTTTACCCATGTGATCACCTGTGTCCAATCGCAGCTGATCACATGTAAACAAGGAAATACCAGTTATCGGCTTTCCTCTCCTCACACTGGCCTGGGCAGGATGAAAGTGCCTGGTATTGAAGTGGTTATTAAAGTATAACTAAAAGCAAAACTTTTTTTTACGTTCTGGACAGGGTAGAGGAAGATTAGAACACCTGTCAGTTTGCATTGCTGCCTGTGCCCCCCCCCCCCCCCATTAGGGAGATTCATCCTCCTGTTTACCATTTTGGCATTGATGTTAAAAGAAAATCCCAAATTTTGGGGTGTCCCCAGAAAAGTAATAGAGGGGAAATCTACCAGTTCTGGTGAGCCCCAAGGGATTCCCTTAATTTGCAGGGATTTCCTCTCACTTCCTGTTTGGCTATGGGACAGGAAGTGAAGGGAAGTCTCCACAGATGGCAGCAAAAATCAAATCTGACCGGGGTCATAACCCTCCCTTACTCTATCCAAAATGAGAGAATACATTTTGCCTGCTGCGAATCTCCAACCCGGAGCGAGTACAGAAATCAAGAATTTTAAATGATTTTGTTTCAGGTCAGTGACTCCGAAGTACTGCACTCAGCTTTATCAGGGGTGTACAGTATATATTGGATTACAAGAAGCACATTTTGAATGGTCAGATCACATGACCTGGCAGAACCATCTGCTAAACATTTTTGTGATTTTTTTTTTTTTCTTAGAAAGCAAAGAAAAAAAAGATTGAAACCGTGAAGCCGGCAGATCTTGGGGTGGACACGACAAGCCGAATACAGATTCTCAGCGTGGAGGATCCACCACAGAGACAATCCGGCATGAAAGTGGAGACCGTAGAGGACCTTGTCAGCAAACTCAGGGAGAGCGGCCACATCTAGCAGGACCAGGGTAAGGGCCTTCACTGCTTTTGACCATTTTTAGACCTATATGTGGATTGACTTAAATATTAACATTCGCTTACTATATGTTGTGGAGCAATCCTTCCCTTTCCTACAAAAAGAAGGGAGGGACGTGTGATTTCTGTATGTGATGTTATAGCATTTCTTCATACACTATATGGCCAAAAGTATTGGGACACCTGCCTTTACAATCACATAAACTTTAATGGCATCCCAGTCTTAGTCCGTAGGGTTCAATATTGAGTTGGCCCACCCTTTGCTGCTATAACCGCTTCAACTCTTCTGGGAAGGCTGTCTATAAGGTTTAGGAGTGTGTCTATGGGAATGTTTGACCATTCTTCCAGAAGCGCATTTGTGAGGTCAGGCACTGATGTGGACAAGAAGGTCTGGCTCGCAGTCTCTGCGCTAATTTTACCCAAAGGTGTTCTATCAGGTTGAGGTCAGGACTCTGTGCAGGCCAGTCAAGTTTCCAAACTCACTCATCCATGTCTTTATGGACCTTGCTTTGTGCACTGGTTCAAATCATTTGGTGGAGGGGGGATTACGGTGTGGGGTTGTTTTTCAGGGGTTGGGCTTGGCCCCTTAGTTCCAGTGAAGGGAATTCTTAAGGTGTCAGCATACCAAGACATTTTGGACAATTTCATGCTAGCAACTTTGTGGGAACGGGAAGGGGTCATCCCCAGTGCACAAAGCAAGGTCCATAAAGATGCCTTAAAAGTTCCCTTCACTGGAACAGTGACAAACTGCGGTACGTTAAATTATCCATAGGTGATGCTTTAAAAGCCTTTTACCAGTTTAGAGTTGGGACTGGAGCTAGAATTATTGCTCTCACTTAGACGTTCGCAGCGATACCTAGCGTTTGGACGTGATATGTAAACTGATCGCACCATTCACCTTTGCGTGTAAGCATGGGGGGGGGGGGGGGGGGGCTTTTTTTACACTGTAACCTTTGTTTTTTATTGCCATCACAAGGGATAAATATCATCATCCTTTGTGATGACATGGGTTGTGACAGGTCCTTTTTATAGAGAAACCTGGATCCCCAGATCTCGCCTCTAGCCCCCGAATCAGCCGATCAAACTGTGATTGGTTTCTGACATTACATTGGGAGGAACAACGTCGGTTCTCTCACTGTATCCGGGGAAAGCCAATGCCGCCGGTCGCATCCTTACTGGGCACCCCAATGGGATGGCAGAGCCTGGTAAAGGCGGCTGCGGGGGAGGGACCTCCTTCCACCACCTGTAAAAGTAACCAGCGGCTGTATAGCTGCTAGGATTGCTTTTAAATTTTAAAGCGCACCTTCAGTAATTTTTTTTAACTTTCCATCTATTAAATCTTCTGCCCTTGTTTTAACTTTGGATAGTAAAACTTTTTTTTTTCTGCCAGTAAATACCTTATACAGCCCACTTCCTGTTTCTTGTCTGGTCATTAGCGCACAGCTCTCTCGCTCTTGCTCTCTCGCTAGTTTGCCGGAAGGGGAGGGTTGAGTCATAAGGGGGTCCAATGAGAGCTGCAGGTGTGCCTCTGTGTAAATCCAGGAAGTTAACAGGCAGCAGCTTCAGCTGCCCACAGTTAAAATGGATGCAGCCAGGCTCCGTGGCAGGAGATTTCTGCAGCATATTTAGCAAGTAAAGAATCGCAGTATATATAAAATAATATGCAAAGTGGTTGGAGGGAAGCTTCAGAATGGCAAAGATGTTTTTATTACAAATTCGATGAGCAGACTGCAGTTCCTCTAAGTGAAATGTTAAATGTATTCTGTGATGATGGTTGTAGGCTTAACCATAATCCCCGGTATAACTACCTCAGTGCCATGACATGCTGTATATGTACGTATGGTGTCTCGTCACATTCGGCTCCCCATCACAGATTGCTCCGGAAGTGACGTTCCTTTACCACCATCTTGCTACACCCCACACTCCTGCACAGTAATGATAGAGTGAGAAGAGGGCAAGCCAACATCTTGTTACATCCACCGGAGTTTTAGATTTCACAGTTATTTTCAACACAAAACGGAGCTTAAATACAGTATTTGGAAATCCGACGGACTGTTTACATGTTAAATGTGAAAATCAGAGATGTTCTGTCACATTAGCAACCTTGTAAGGTCAGCAGGTTTGCTGCTGCTTTTAAAATTTAACATGTAAACAGTCCGTCGGATTTCTAAATACTGTATTTAAGCATATGTAGCGCGCCCCCCAATATTTGGGGGCGCCATGTGGAAATTTAGGGGTAGTCTGAGCCGGTAGTTGGGCTCAGACCAATTTGTGATTCAATTTTGCTCTGGGTGTGATACTGCCTGGCAGTAGTGTTCTCTGACGAATGTGCTATCTCCATTACGAACGCAAGTTTCATGACGAGAAAAACGACAACGTGAAAAACGACGAGAAAAATTAGAGCATGTTCCAAATTTTTAATGCCCATTTTTCACGTCGCGAAAAATGCTCTGGAGCCCACACACGATCGTTTTTAATGACCAAATTAAAAAATGCAATTTTTCTCGTCTCGTGAAAAACGGTCGTGTGTACGCGGCATTAGTGTTGCGTGCCTGAACCTTCCCCTACTTCTTTCAACTTCCTGCTTGCTCTCTCTCCAAGTTGACTCAAAGAAAGAAAAATAAAGCCTTCAAGAGATTTTTGCCTAGACAACGGAGCGAATGGATCCACTCTAGAGAGGTAATTGCTGCAGACCCGAAACAAAACCATCCAGTCACTTAAATGGGGGCAAGTGCTACACATATAAGCTCCGTTTTGTGTTGAAAATAACTGTGAAATCTAAAACTCCGGTGGGTGTAACAATATGTCCGCTTGCCCCCTTCTCACTCTATCATTACTGTGCAGGAGTGTGGGGTGTAGCAAGATGACGGCGACGGAACGTCATTTCCGGAGCAATCTGTGATAGGGACCAGAATGTGACGAGACAATGGCAGTACTGAGGTGATTGTAATTGTCCTTTGAGACAATCCCGATAAATAAAATGTGCAGCAGAAAGGTAAACGACAATATTTTACGGTTATTGCTTTAATTGATCTTGCAATAAGTCCAGAATCCTCTTCTGCAGGGAAGGACCACTGCTATCTGTGAGTGAGCAGCGGCCTCTCTGCAGCAGTCTGACACTCCCTGCTAACTGGAAAGCCCTAGCTCTGGCAGGAGGTGACCGCTTCTCACACTCACAAGTGGTTCTTCTCTGTAGTCTATAACCTGGGGGGGAGCAGACTTGCGTGGGGATTAATATGAGCAAATTGTCATTTAACTTTTGCTGCTTATTAGGAATTCAACGGACAGTCGTTGTCCCCACCTGTTCTTTCCCTTGCCCATACAAGTCATAGGTTTAGACACGTTTAGCCTACATGGCAGTGTACACAGTACAGTTGGCTTACCTGTATACTGTAGCACATTAATCACACATAACAAGCAAAAACAGATCGGTTGTAAAATGACTCAGCAGGATGCATCCACCATCCACCCGCATGAGAGGTGGGAAAGGAAAACACAATTAAAGCTGCACAGCGGGCAAGCAGCCAAATGTACGGCTAAAATACATATTTTTGCATTGCTGTGTCTGTCAAAAGGATTTACAGCTCTGTTAAAAGATAAGTATGGGATTTTTATTTTAAATCCTACTTGCCTAGGTGGATGCTATCTGTCCCCTGCTGGCTCTAAGGCTGAGAACCGAGCGATCAAACACTGCTCATCGCTCAGTTCTTAAGTCTCATACACACGATCGGATTTCCATTGGACAAATTCGTTGAATTTTGTGCGAAGGGCGTTGGCCGTGAACTTGTTTTGCATACAGACGGCAGAACTTTTTCAGCCAACATACACAAAACTACGTAGTTTTTATGCTCTTTGGGCAACTTCTGCTAATGTTGTCTTATGGTGAACATTGGTTCGGAGCGTGCGTGTTCGGACTAAAATCCAAAGTACAAAGGATTTGTGTACACATGATCAGATAACCCGACGGAACACATTTGTTGTTGGAAAATTTGAGAGCACGATCATCCAACATTTGTTGTCGGAAAATCCAAAAAGGACTGTCCGAGGGAGCGTACAAAAGGTTGAATTATCCGACAAACCCTGCCATCACACAATTGTTGTCGTAAAATCTGATCGTGTGTACGGGCCTTTAGAGCTCTGTGAGCAGAGAGCTGGTGACTGTCAGTCACCGCTGTCTACTCTGCCCCCCCCCCCCCCCTCGTGAGCACTGGGCTGTGGAGAGGGAGGAGCTGGCCAAGCCTGTGAGAGGTTGAGCCCGGTGCCGGTCCAGGCATGCGGGTGGATCCCGACCATACTTTTGCGATCATTTCCAAGCCTGGACCGGCTCTGTGATGTCAGCAGACAGCGTGCTTCAGCTCCGTCTGCTGAAAACGGGTCACAGGAGTGCAGAACAAACTGCACTTCTGTGATCCACAGCCAGACCTCAATCACCTCTGCAGAAGCTGCACAGCTTGCTCAAAAACATGACCCCAGCCGCTTATTGGACAATGAAGGAACAGCAGCCACTCAATACACAGTCCTCTGCTCTCTCCTCTCCATGGCAGCACATGTGCGGTGCAGTAGAGCCTAATTGGCTCTGAGCGCTGCCCCTCCCCTCTCTGTGTGCTGCTGTACAGATGAGACGTTACAGAGGCTGATGGAGACCAATCTTATTTATTGGACTTCAAATATAATTATATTCTAATGAATACAAAACTGCATTAACTGGTGTGCTTTTTTTATTATCTGTCTGTAATTCGGGTTTAATTATTCACTACATATATTGAACATTTCACTGATGAATTGTGGACTTTAAGGTCAGATCAATAGGCTGCATATTTTAAATGCGTTTATTTTACCTCCTGATACTTTTCTCATCAAAGTGCTCAGGTCACATATATAAATACTGCCTGGGTGTGCAATACGGGTTTTCCACATAAAGTCATTATTTAACTCCTGAATTAAAGCCAAACGGCTACATAAAACAGATTAAATATATATGAGGATTGTAATTCGGCTCATACAGCTCCGCCACACAGCACAGCTCGGAGGGCGTGGTGATCTTTTCCTCTAGTAGTTTCCCTTAACTTAAAGCGGAGGTCCACCAATTTTTTTTTTTTTTTAAAGTCGGCCGCTACAAATACGGCAGCTGCTGACTTTTAAAATAAGGACACTTGCTTGTCCAGGGCGCCCACAATGACGGCACCCAAAGCCGATCTATCGCTCTGGTCTCGTGTGCTGCCACCGCCATCTTCGGTAAGGGAATCGGGAAGTGAAGCCCCACAGGTGGCTCGGGTATCTATGCCCGGAAGTGGGAGAAAATGCCTGTATTACACAGGTATCTGCTCCCCTCCTCCCTGAAAGGTGCCAAATGTGACACCGGAGGGGGGTTGCAAAAAGCGGAAGTTCCATTTTTGGGTGGAACTCCGCTTTTAACAACCGATGACTCATCAGCTGTTAGCGGGTTCCCCACTGACAGCTAAATGTAAAAAAAAAAAAAGACAAGAACTCCGCTTTAAGCTGGCCATAAACACACAGATTTCTTATTCAGTCTGCATCCAATCGGATATGAGCACTGCCCGACGTTTTATGCCCAGCTACTTTTTTTTTATTCTCGGTCAAAGAATGTCAAGTGGCGTGCCAACAGGGCCACCCAGTGATCAAATTTCAGCCGTTCATCAGGAAGTGGATGACATTTGCCCAGTGCATGGCCAGCTAAAGGCCCCATTCACATCATCACATAGCAGGAACAAGTTCCCACGCAATGCGATTTTTTTTTTGTATGTCGCATTGGGCCAGCCCATTCACTTGAACAGACTGCCCCTACACTCCTTTGTTGCCTGAAAAGAAGCTCCTGCTCTTTTTTCAGGTGACAGGCTTCACGTGATTTTGGAGCAATCATCGCGGCAGAATTGCATCACATTTGGGGTTGCCATTAAGGGATAATGGTCCCCCAAACGTGTGTTGTGCAGCAATCGCTGCTCAATTCCAAAGCGCAAAGAGCCCTTTCACACGGGGGGGGGGGAGGTTCCGTTATTGGGGTGGGAGCGGGGGCGCTTTTACTCAATCCCCTAGAAGGGGTTAAAATCACCCGTGTAGCGCTGCTATGCATTCCAATGGGCAGGGGTGGCGGAGGGAGCGGTGTATACACCGCTTGCAAACTGCCCCAAAGATGTTGCTTGCGGGACTTTTTCTAACTCCCTGCAAGCGCACCGCCCCAGTGAGAGAGCTCTCTGGCTTTCACACTGGGACTGCAGATGAGGCATTTTTGCGCCGGAGAAACGCCCCAGTGTGAAAGGGGTCAAAGTTTCAATGGAGCCTAAAGAGATTCCAAATTCATTGTATTCTCTATTCACACTTTATGATTTGGAATCACGGGCAGTGATTCTTTCTGGCCAAAATTCCAAATTGTGAGGTGGGAATGGAATTTTAAGCGATTCTTATACCCGTGGTGATCGTTGCCCAACACGTCATTATCCCTTAACAGCACCCCAAACGCAAAATGCGGTTCTGCCACGATTGCCGTGCGGCAAACCGTGCCTTTTCAAAATCACGTGCAGCTTGTCGCCCAAAAAAGAGCAGGAGCTTCTTTTCGGGCAACAAAGGCACGTAGGGCAACCAATTCAAGTGAATGAACTGGCCCTGTGCGATCTGTGAAAATCGCTCCATTAAATCGCGTAGCGGGAACGCTTGTTCCTGCCCACTATGTGATGATGTCAATGGGGCTTTGGGGTCCTTTCACTCAAACTTTCTGATCAGGTCCTCCCTGTAAGTTTTTTTTTTTTTTCTCTTCTAAAGCAGACATGATCAGAGGCGCTATGCAAGTCTGTGGGCAGGTAGATGAAAATGTGTGTATGTCAGTTTACAACCACCTACCTCCAGGTCCAAAAAAATAAAAATACCCAGGCAGTTTTTTTGATAAATAGCTGGTTGCTAAGGACTGGACCGGGAAGCCGGCCACGTCCTTAAAGTGGAGTTCCGCCGAAAAAAAATATTAAAAGTCAGCAGCTACAAATACTGCAAGCTGCTGACTTTTAATATATGGACACTTACCTGTCCAGGCCACCTGCGATGTCGGGTCCCGAAACCGATCTGTCCCTCGCCTCAAGGCGCCACCATTATCGGTAAGGGAATCGGGAAGTGAAGCCTTGCGGCTTCACTTCCTGGTTCCCTACTGCGCATGCGTGAGTCTCGCTGCGCGATTCCACTGGTCCCTGCTGTCTTCTGGGACCTGTGTGTCTCCCAGAAGACAAGCGGGGGGACGAAGGTCACCATGGTGATTTATGCCCGGAAGTGGGACAAAATACCTGTATTACACAAGTATCTGCTCCCTCCTCCCCCCTGAAAGGTGCCAAATAAGACACCGGAGGGGGGAGGATTCCAAAAAGCGGAAGTTTCATTTTTGGGTGGAACTCCGCTTTTAACAACCGATGACTCATCAGCTGTCAGCAGGTTCCCCACTGACAGCTAAATGTAAAAAAAAAAAAAAATTAAATGTTGACAAAAAAAATAAAAATTAAATGTTGACAAAAAAGTGGGGTCCCCACCCAATGCATACCAGGCCCTTTAGATAGATTTTAGGGGGAACACCCTGCCAAAATGTAAAAAAAAAAAGCCGTGTGGTCACCCTAACTGTGGCCGGTGGTTGTGGGGGTCTGCGGATAGGGGTAAGGATTTGTCAGCATGACTGTAAACACATACACAGGACTTTCTGGCAGGTGCACCCAACGTGTGCTCTCAATAGAGTGGGAGGTAGCTCCTGAGCTCAGCTTATAGCGGAACTAAACCCTCCTATTTTTTTCAGCCAAGGAAGCTGCTATCTTGGCCTCTGTTTGATCTGCAGTTGCCATGGTGATGCCCATGTGATCAGTTATGACACCAGGTTTGGCAGTTTGGTTGCCGGACACAAGCAAATGTGACTGTTGGCAATATTGGTATTCCAGGAATGTAACTGTTTGTTTTTTGAAATTGTTAAATCGTTGGGTTTAGTTCCGCTTTAAGACGACTGGGGAAAACCGGAGTTAGTACTTACCGGTAACTCCTTTTCCAGTAGTCTTCCAGGACAGCCCTTGAGAGATGGAGTCCCTCCCATCGACACAGGAAACACATTGCCAATCAGTTCAAAAGGCGGTCCCTCAGGTCCCTGGTCAGTCATTTACCAAGAACCGAAGGATGGAACTGAAAAACATAACCATAACAGGTAATAACATTAATGCATCAGCATAATTTAAGGGTGGGATCGTGCTGTCCTGGAAGACTACTGGAAAAGGAGTTACCGGTAAGTACTAACTCCGGTTTTCCCCAGTCGTCTTCCAGGACAGCCCTTGAGAGGATCCTCAAGTACTCACCAGATTAGGGGGGGGCCACGGCTTGGAGGACTTTCCTCCCAAAAGCCTGATCCTGACTGGACATTAAGTCCTAGTCTATAATGCCTTGTAAAGGTGGAGAAGCTTGACCACGTGGCTGCTTTACATATTTGCTCCGGGGTGGCACCAGCTCTTTCAGCCCAGGATGCCGAGAGTGCCCTTGTGGAGTGGGCTTTAACACCCCCAGGAGGATCTTTATTTAGTATTCTATAACTTCCCGCTATAGCTAGCCTGATCCACCTAGCTATAGTGACCTTAGAAGCTTTTTGTCCCTTATGTTGTCCAGTAAAAAGCACAAACAACCAATCTGCGCTTCTAAAGGATTTGGTTGCATCTAGGTATTCTAAGATACACCTTCTCACATCTAATAAATGAAATTGCTTTTCTTTTTCATTCGAGGCGTTCTGGCAGAATGAAGGAAGAACAATGTTAGAGACCTATGGACTTTCGATGCCACCTTAGGCAAGAACCCAGGGTCTGTCTTTAGGATGATTCTGTCTTCAAGGATCTGAAGAAAAGGCTCTCAATCGGAGAGAGCTTGGATCTCACTGACCTTACGGGCTGAAGTGATTGCCACAAGTAGTACTGTTTTGAATGTAAGCAGTCTTAAAGAGGCCTCCAAGAGGTTCAAACGGTGTCCCCAAAAAGGCTTTGAGGACAACCGAAAGGTCCCAAGTTGGAATTATCTTGATTCTGACTGGTTTATGTCTAGCAATTGCTTTACAGAACTTAGTGATAAGGGGATCTTCCTGTAAGCGACTTTCTAAGTACACACTTAAAGGGACACTAAAGGTTCTCGTTTAAAAAATAAAATAAAAATAACAAACATGTTATACTTGCCTCCACTGTGCAGCTCGTTTTGCACACAGTGGCCCCGATCCTGGTCTTCTGGGGTCCCTCGGCGGCTGTCTCGGCTCCTCCCCGCAAGGATTCCACACCTTCATGCGAGCGAGCTCGCATGGTGTGGAGTTATTGCGGGCGCGCTCCCGTGATACAGCGGGGGTCATAGCCGTCGACTGTATCACTCAGCCCCGCGTCATTGGATGTGATTGACAGCAGCGCCAGCCAATGGCTGCGCTGCTTTCAATCCATCCACTGTAGCCAATCAACGGCCAGGCTTAGGAACGAGGAGGATGACGGGGGCAAGCGTCATTGGAGGGTCAGGTAAGTAAAACGGGGGGGGGGGGCGGTATTGTCTGTTTTTTCACCTTAATGCATAGTATGCATTAAGGTGAATTTTTTTTTTTTACCTTTACAACCCCTTTAAGGCCCGCTATCTGGACCTTAATAGTACTAGGAGATAGCCCCTTGTCTATACCGTCTTGGAGAAACTGTAGGATATTTGGTATATCCTTACCCCGATCCACCAACCAGAAATTAAATATTTTTTCCAAATTTTTCTGTAAATAGCTTGGGTGACTGGTTTCCGGTTCTGAAGTAAGGTTTGAATCACTTTCTTTGATAAACCTTTTGTTTCTCAGGATCTCTTCCTCAGTAACCATGCAGACAGCTTCAGCATGGCTATTTAAGGATGCAAGAGGGGTCCCTGTGACGAGAGGTCTTGTCTGCAGGGGAGCTTCAGAGGAGGTTGGTCCGTCAACTTCAGTAAAGTTGTGAACCAAGGTCTCTTGGGCCAAAAAGGTGCCACTAGAATTAAACATGTTTCTTCTGCAAGGAACTTGGCCAGGACTCTCGGAATGAGGTGAAGCGGTAGAAACGCATAGGCCAGACTGAAGATCCAAGGTATCTGTAAGGCATATACCTCCAAGGGTTGATCTCCTGGACATAGCGAGCAGAAATTGGGGACTTTTGCATTCTTTGTTTGCAAATAAGTCTATTTCTGGGATCCCCCAGTGAGCTGTTATGAGGTTGAAAACCTCTATATGCAGAGACCATTCTTGATTCAAGACTAGTTGTCGACTCAAGAAGTCTGCAGTGCTGTTCTGCTCCCCCTTCAGGTATATTGCAGAGATATGTTTCAGTGGGCAGAAGTCAATCTAAAATCTATGTTTGGCTATAAACATTAGGCGAGGACTTCTGGTACCTCCCTGTTTACATAAGCTACTGCCGTCATATTGTCTGAGCGGACTTGAAGGTGGTGACCTTGTAGCTTGTCCTGGAATGCTAGTAGAGCTCTTAGGATGGCTGTTAACTCCTTCCAATTGGAAGAGAACTACTTCTCTTCTGAAGTCCACCTGCCCTGTGCCCAGTATGAGTTCAGAGGTGCTCCCCAACCGCTCGCATCCGTAGTCAGGGTGGATGTGATGGGTAGGACCCAGGGAACCCCCTTGTTTAGGTTTTCCATGTCCTTCCACCACTAGAGGGAACGTTTCACCTTGGTGGGGATCGCTATGCATTCCTCTAGACCAGTGTTTCTCAACACCAGTCCTCAAGGCGCCCCAACAGGTCATGTTTTCAGGCTTTCCATTATTTTGTACAGGTGATTTGATCAGTTTCACTGCCTTAGAAATTACCACAGCCGTTTCAACTGAGGGAAATCCTGAAAACATGACCTGTTGGTGCGCCTTGAGGACTGGAGTTGAGAAACACTGCTCTAGACCAGGGATATGCAATTAGCAGACCTCCAGCTGTTGCCAAACTACAAGTCCCATGAGGCATAGCGAGACTCTGACAGCAGCAAGCATGACACTCAGAGGCAGAGGCATGATGGGACTTGTAGTTTTGCAACAGCTGGAGGTCCGCTAATTGCATATCTCTGCTCTAGACCTTTTGTCTTTCACCTGTTCCAAAAGAAACCTCTGTAAGTGGAACTTTGCCCACTGCACGGCCGGCATGGCTGCAGTCATCAAACCACGTGCTGTCATGACCTCCCTCACTGTACAATTGGGGCTGGTTTAAAGAAAAGACATCCTCTGTTTCAGATTCAATATTTTTTCTTCCGGCAAGACTCTTTTGTTCTACTGATAGGATCTTGTAACCCAAGTATATTCTGTGTTGGAGTAGTTTTTGATTTTTCCAAACTGACGATCCACCCCAACCGCCTCAGGGTGAGTTGTGTTACCTCTAAGTCCTGACAGAGTTGTTTCTCTGAGTGGGCTGTGAGGAGTAAGTCGTCTAGGTATGGGATGATTGAGACTAATTGATGTCTCAACGTAACCAATGCCTCTCCAAGAACTTTGGAAAAAATTCTTGGAGACGACGACAGACCGAAGGGTAGGGCTCTGCACTGAAAATAAATTTTTGAGTCTATCTGAATCGCCATGCGACTAAATTTCTGGCATTCCTTCCTTATTGGGATATGCAGATAAGCATCCCTTAAAAATCCAGGGTAGTCATAAATGCTTCTTTTTGAAGAAGATTTTTTATTGAATAAATTGATTCCATCCGAAATCTCTTGTAACGGGTGGAGAGGTTCAGGGGTCGGAAGTTCATGATCAATCTGAACTTCCCTGACGTCTTTTTTACCACAAAAATGTGACTAAAAACCGTCCCCCTGTTCCTGAATAGGGACTGGTGTCAATACCTCTTGATCCACCATTTCCCCTATCAGTAAGGGTAAGGCCCTGGCCTTTTCTGAGTGACTTGGGAGTTTGGTCACCAGAAACTTGGATGTTGGTTGGCTGTGGAATTCCAGCGCATAACCTCTTCTGATTATGTTTAGTACAAATTAGTTTGAGGTTATCTTTACCCATCGTGGGAGAAAGTCCTTTTAGTCTTCCTCCCACAGGGACCCTGATGTCACTGGGGCTTGGGGTCCTGATTGGGGGCGGTTAAAAACTATGCCTCCTTTCCCTTTTTGCCCAGTCCAGTGTTTTTTGGGTTTGAACTCCTTTCCTGCTTTTGAGGCTTCCTTTTGAGGGACAAAAAAAACGTTCTCTGAAAGATTTTCTTTTTAATAGGGAAAGCTTTCTTTTTGTCCGCCGTTCTTTCCAAGGCGGTATCCAGTTCAGGCCCAAAGATTAAATCTCCAGTAAAAGGAACACTGCACAAACGTGTTTTGGATGTTGTGTCACCTCCCCAAGTTTTCATCCACACCGACCTTCTGGCTGCGACTGAAAGAGCCGCAGATTTAGCTGTAAACTTAACGGCGTCAGTTGAAGTGTCTGAGATGAATCTAGTCGCCTTGAAAAGTATTGGAAAGGTTTTCAAGATCTCATCTCTAGGAATGCCTGCCTGTAAGTGTTCTTGTAACTGTGACAACCAGAACTCCAAGTTTCTAGCTACACAGGAAGTGGCTAAGGCTGGATTCAATCCTGCCATTGAAGCATCCCAGGCCCTTTTTAAGACTGTCAGTCTTTCTGTCCATTGGGTCTTTTAAATGTCCCATATCCTCGAAGGCCAGGTCAGACTGCTTCGATACCTTGGACAGAGGGGCATCAAGTTTTAGATTTTTATTCCAGACTGCCTCTGGGTTCTTGTCAAAGGGAAGCCTTCTTTTGAGAGAATATGGGAGGAAAGCTTTTTTTTATCCGGCTCGGCCCATTCCTTGCGACCCAGATCAGAGAGTACGCCATGTATAGGAAACACTCTGGCCTTCTTTTTACCCAGGGCTGCATACATCTTGTCATGCCTGGATAATTGAGCTTCTTCCTCCTCAATTTCCAGCGTATCATAAATTGCGCTCAACAACTCGTCTACTTCCTCAATAGACAGTTCGTATTTTGCGACTTTGTTAGCTGCGGCCTGATCTTCCTCCTGGTCTGAGTCAGAAGATTCAGGTCTAACTAACACGGGGCTATGCTCCCTGACTCTACGGGGCTCCCCGGAGCTGGGTATTGTGGGGCTTGGTGAAGGGGAAGCTGCGCTACTGGTGGAAGCAGATAAATTTACCTCAGAAATTAAATCCCTAAAGGATTTAAAGGTTGATGCCATCTCATCCTTAAACGAGCTTAAGAATTTAGCTGAAGGGGAGTCTGCCTTGGATTTTAATAAGCCTGCAATACATTGCCTGCATAAGGCTTTGTTAGAGCCTGAGGATAATTTTCTTCCACAATTAGGGCACTTTCTGCAGCCTGACTTGTCTTCCCTTGAAGCTTCCTTAGCCTGAAACACAAAAGGTAGATGGACTTAGAAACAACCCTCTTACAAAAGGCAGCCGTGCTGCAACCACCACCACTGCTGCTATTCCTGGGATAGTGCACCCACGACCATGGGGTAACTAGTCCCAGCCACCACTACCAGCATACATAAATAACCAGTACAGGGCTTGCCCAGCAGCCTACCTGGTTTTGGCTGGTGCCTACGTCGACCAGAGTGTCCTGGGGATTAGCCTCCATGGCCCCCCCCCCATTGCCTCTCCGTATCCCGCCGCTAGTCCGGTACTGCTGGACACTGGTCAGGGTTTAGTAGGCCCAGCGTGGGCTTTTTCTCCTCTCCTTGCGACCTGGAGACCCGGAACCGCAAGTCTCGGCACGCAGCGATGACACGGTTCCGCCGGAAATGACGCAAACAGTGTCTCCGGCCCCCATCACCATTGCAGCAAGGAGCTGGGATGGATGAATCCACTTACCAGCTCCAGGGGGGAACCGCGTCATTCTGCCACTGGCACGGCATCGGCACTGGAAGGAAGAGGAAAACCGGGTCTGCTCCAGTTCAGCTGGACGGTACCCGAGCCCAAGGCACACAAGGTGAGACTTCACTGGAGCCGCACGGATAGGACCAAGTCCCCCTGTGCGGTCTCCGTTCCCTGCAGGCAGCCCCTTTCTCATGGTTCCTCTGACAACATGCTCCTCCGACGGAGGAAACACAATGACTGACCAGGGACCTGAGGGACCGCCTTTTGAACTGATTGGCAATGTGTTTCCTGTGTCGATGGGAGGGACTCCATCTCTCAAGGGCTGTCGTGCAAGACGACTGGGGAAAATAAGGTTTCGGGAATGGGAGGAGCTTACAGACAATAATACAGATAAAGTAGCAATTGTATGGGAAATCTTTCATCATTTTTTTTTTTTTTTTTTTTAAAGCATATATTTAAAGATAACTCAGGAGACCAGCAAGTAACCCTTTCTATCTCCTGAGACTTCTTTACAACATATACCAAGACACCAAGTCCCTTTTTAATTTTTTGACAGCGGTAGAAAGTCGTAGTTGGCAGCAGATTGAGATGGAAAGGTCACTTTTAATGGCATTAAATTACAAAATGGCTCTGGTGCCAATTATCCCTTAGAAAAACAAAACAAAAACAATGTAACAAAGTGGAGTTTTCCTTTAAATCCTTTACAGCTGTAACTCGCCTCACCAATTAGACAATTAATTAATCTAGCCGGATAATTGAAGTTGTCATCTTGTGACATGAAGTGGCTCCTACCAGGGCCGGGTGACTGGAAAATGCCATCAATATTTTGGTTGCCTAATTTCATAAATGCTAATTTGATAAATACGGTTTTAATGATGTTTTGTTTACGGTCGGCTTTGGCGCATCAGGAGTACATAAAACCAGCGGCTGGAATGATGAGCATAGCCTAGCGTCGTCTTGATTGCTCCAGCTTGATGTCTGGCGCTTAATGTAGAACTTGTCAGGTCTAAAAAAAAACACTTTGTAGCAGGAACCATTTTAATTATGTTTTTTTTTTATGATTTAGATAAAGCGGGGGCAGGGGATGTGTGTTGCATTTTTTTTATATTGTGTGCACAAATTTTTCTTTCACTTCCTGTTCCAGAAGTAGGACAAGAAGTGAGAGAAAATCTTTCCCAAATAAGGCCTTTTTCGCGTCTGTGCAAAGGGCTGTGTTTGCCCGCCAGAGATGCACATCTGTTCCGTACATCACTCATTTATGTCAATTGGGATGCAGCAGCTGTGTGGGTGCCTGTCTCCAAACGTACCAATCTGGTAATGTGATCCTTTTTAGGGATATGCAATTAGCGGACCTCCAGCTGTTGTAAAACTACAAGTCCCATCATGCCTCTGGGTGTCATGCTTGTGGCTGTCAGTCTTGCTATGCTTCATGGGACTTGTAGTTCTGCAACAGCTGGAGGTCCGCTAATTGCATATCCCTGCCCTATGTCATCCAGCACTGGCTGCAGGGAAGAGGAGAGCGTGCTCAACGGTGGCTGGTGAAGCTTGGAGCGGCGACGTCGTCGCCTGTGGGCTCCCTCCCCTTACCTGCAGCTGCCACTGTCTGAGATAGGGGTGCCAGATCACGACTGGATGGGAACAGCCTGAAAATGGTTAAAGGGGTTTTAAAGGTTTGTGTTTTTTCACCTTAATGCATCCTATGCATTAAGGTGAAAAAACACCTGGCAACGACGGCCCCCCCCCCCCCCGTTTTACTTACCTCAGCCCGTTCACCTGCTGTGCTTGCCCCCGACGTCCTCTTCTCCATGGAGTCTGGCCGTTGATTGGATAGATTGATAGCAGCGCAGCCATTGGCTCGCGCTACTCTCAATCACATCCAATGACGTGTCGTGGGGCCGAGTGATACAGTCGGCGGTTGTATCACGGGAGCGTGCCCGAAAGTTAACACCCTAGGGAGAGCGGTTCCCATGAAGGGGGTTAGCTCTTGCGGGGAGAAGCCGGCAAAGTTGACGAGGGACCCCAGAAGACCAGGATTGGGGCCACTCTGTGCAAAACAAACTGCACAGTGGAGGTAAGTATAACATGTTTGTTTAAAAAAAAAAAAAAACTAAGCTTTACAACCACTTTAAGTAGTGTGTGCATTTTTTATTACTTAGGTTTAGCCTTTAACCTCTTGCCTACTGGGCACTTTCACCGCTTTCCTGCCCAGGCAGGCGCGATCACAGCACTCCATCCTATGACGGCATCCCAAAACTAGCCGGCCGCACTGTAGCCATCATTCGGCTATATCGAGGTCAGGAAGTGGTTAACCACATGCTGACCAGCAATGTATCGGTACGTCGCTGGATTGGAAGGGTGATATCTCGGTAATCGTTGCACCAATGGTTGATCTCCCTTTTTTTTTTTTTTAAGTGCCTGTGGATTACTTTTACATGTCTCATTTCACCTCCTGTCCTCATTGTCTTTACCAGGCTCTCCCGTGTGATCAGGGAGCCCGGTAAGGATGAAATCGGGGGGCAGCTGGTTTTTGGGACACAGTGAGAGGAACTAATGTTGTCCCTTCCACTATGACATCAGAAACGGGAAGCTACAAAAATTTTGTCACTTGTAAGGTCAGATGTAAACAAGTTTTTACTGGCTTGAACAAGCATCTGATCAAACCAATCTTGGTTTGATCAGATGCTTTGGAAGGCAGAGGAGATTTGGACCCCAGATGTCTCATTAAAGAGTACCTGTCATGTCACTGCCCGAGCTATGAAAAGGGATGTTGCTCATCCTTTGTGAAAGCAATAAATAAATAAAAATAATAAAAAAAAAAAAAGTAAATAAATAATAAAATTATAGATTAAAGTGCCCCTGTCCCCCGTGTAAACACCATTCGCACCACACATGAGGTATCACCGTAAACATGATAGTGAGAGCAATAATTCTAGCACCAGATCTCCTGTGTAACGGTAAACTGGTAACTTGTAAAGGCTTATAAAAAGGCCTTTTTAAATACCGTAGATTGGCATCATTCCACAAGCGTTTTTTTTCCACGAGCGTGGAATGAGCGCGATTTTAAAGCGTGACATGTTGGGTATCTGTTTACTTGGTGTAACATCATCTTTTTATATTTTGCCAAACAATTGGGTATTAAATTGTGCATTAAAGGGGTTGTAAAGGAAAAAGTTTTTTCACCTCAATGCATCCTATGACAATACCGCCGCTCCCAACACCCCCCCCCGTTTTATTTACCTGACCCCTCGAAAGTCCCGCGCTCACCCCCGACATCCTCTTAGCCGCTCAGCCTGGCCGTTGATTGGTTACAGTGGATGGATTGAAAGCAGCGCAGCCATTGGCTCGCGCTGCTGTCAATCACATCCAATGACGCGGCGCGCCGGGCCGAGTGATACAGTGAGCGGCAATAGCCGCTGGCTGTATCACAGGAGCGCGCCCGCAAATGCTCACCACCATGCGAGAGAGCTCGCATATAGGTGGTGAGTGATTGCGGGGAGGAGCAGAGACAGCCGCTGAGGGACCCCAGAAGACCAGGTTCGGGGCCACTCTGTGCAAAACGAGCTGCACAGTGGAGGGAAGTATAACACGTTTGTTATTTAAAAAAAAAAAAAAAATTTTCTTTAGTGATCCTTTAAGGCCTCATGCCCACGGACGTTTTTACAGCTTAACGCCTGTCCAAGTTATTGAAAAATTAAAAAACGTCTGAGCTCAAACGCAATCGTGGCGTTTTTGCACGTTTTTTTGATTTTTCGCATTTTTTTATGCCTAACGCCGACGCTGAGGAACGCACTGGTCCTGTTTTTTTTTTTTTACAGCTTAAAAACGTCTATGCTGTTTGCAGCTCAAAAACATCTAGGTCAGTGGTTCTCAACTCCAGTCCTCAGGACCCACTAACAGGCCAGGTTTGCAAGATAACTGAAATACATCACAGATGATATAATTTGCTGCTCAGGGATTGCAGTATTCTAGTCTGCATCTCACCAAGGTAATACTTAAAATCTGGCCTGTTAGTGGGTCCTGAGGACAGGAGTTGAGAACCACTGCTCTAGGTGGACATGAAGCTATAGACCAGGGATATGCAATTAGCGGACCTCCAGCTGTTGCCAAACTACAAGTCCCATGAGGCATAGCGAGACTCTGACAGCAGCAAGCATGACACCCAGAGGCATGATGGGACTTGTAGTTTTGCAACAGCTGGAGGTCCGCTAATTGCATATCACTGCTATAGACCAACATGGACAGGCGTTTTTAAGCTGTAAAAAACGCGACCGTAAAAACGTCTGTGGGCATGAGGCCTAAAGTTTAATTAAAATGTGTTTTTTTTTTTCCCAAAAAAAATGGCGTTTGAAAAACCACCTGCGCAAATATCGGGTGGCCTAAAAAATTGCAACACCCACCATTTTATTTCCTAGGGCCTCTGCTATATTGTTTGGGGGTTCTAATAATTTTCTAGCAAAAATAAAAAAAGCTTATGCTTACACATAGGTGAGAAATGTAGGCCCAGGAGGGTCAAGTGGTTGAGGAAAAAAAAGTATGGCAGTTTATACCCAGTGCTTTAGCAAAATGAAATGTTTTCAAGTGAGGATTTGGATCTACTCTTATACCCAGGCTGTGGAGTCTGTGTCGTCCTGCTGCATTCTCTGTACATAAAATATTACACAGAGAGAGCAGATTATAAAATTAAGCCTTTGAGTGATTTGCCTCCCCAACTTCCACCCACATTAAAAATCTGACATCTGGGTGGACGGAGCCTATAATCCATTACCAGATGTCTTGCAGTAGGTGAATCACAGACGTCTCCCACCACTGAGATATAAAGCCCCCCACGTCTACACTTGGCACGGAGCGCAGGCTGAAGGACACGTGGCACCCTTATTTGTCACCTGTCAGGCAGCGGCAGAGATAGGAGATTTCACTGGCAGTTTACACCATGTGATAACATCCACAGGAGGGCTGTCACAGCTGTTTCCCCACCGCATAGCATGACCTGGGCTGACTGCTCCTCCAGGCGCTGAGAAGGAATCGCACAAAAGCACAGACAGGATAAAGATACAGGAGCTGACAGATGGTTAACCCCCTCTGCTCCACAAAGACCGGTGGGCTCAGATATTCAAATAAAGAAGCGCTATCGAGAGCGCCGTGTCCAAAACTGATCCTGAGTCCAGTAACGGGTCATGTTTTCCACCTCCTAGGTGAAGTCATTGGCATGTTTGTTTTATGGCGGGTGTGCAGGGCCCCTGGATCGCATTGAGCATTCATGGCCCCCTGTAAGGAGAGTCCTGTGTTATAGCGGGGGTACGCCACCCCTGCATCACAGCAGATGCACAGGTACCTATATTACAGTAGCTGCACATGGATCCTGCATTATGAAGTTTGCAGGGATTTGGCCAGAAAGGTTTTGGGGCTCCTTTACACTGCCAGCAGCACACAGATCTGTTTTAGCAGGAAGGCACCTGTTAGTTTTTCCCTCTAGGGGGCGATGTGATGGTTCAGTGCATCCCACGGTTTACTTTTCTTTAAACTTTATTTGAAGTGTGTCAAGCTGACATTTCATTCATGTCTCTGCACAGCAGCACGCGGCTCAATGACATGTGGTGCCTTCCTGTGCATTTTACTACAGCACACCATACCTGCAGTGTGAATGAGGCAGAAAGCAATTATTTTCTAGGCACCCTTAGTGGTGACTGGTATTTATCCAGAGGAGAAAAACACAGGTCATCACACTGTAAATGAGCCGTTAAAGCAGTCTTAAACCTAATCCGCAAGCTCTTCCTCAACCACTTCAGCCCCGGAAGAATTGGCTGCCCAATGACCGGGACATTTTTTGCAATACGGCACTGCGCCGCTTTAACTGACAATTGCGCGGTCGTGCGCTGCTGTACCCCAAAAAAATTGACCTTTTTTTGCCACAAATAGAGCTTTCTTTTGGTGGTATTTTATCATCTCTGCGATTTTTTTTTTTTTTTTTTTTCCCGCTATAAACAAAAAAGAGCGACAATTATGAAAAAAAACACACTTGCAATTTTAAATAAATATCCCCTTTTTTTTTTTTACATTTTTTTCCTCAGTTTAGGCCGATATGTATTACCAAAAATATTTAGAAGAATACATATCACAATAAGAGTATATTGATTGGTTTGTGCAAAAGTTATAGCGTCTACAAAATAGGGGATAGTTTTATGGGGTTTTTTTTTTGTTTTTTTTTTTTGTTTTTGTTTTTTTTACTAGTAATGGCGGCGATCTGCGATTTTTATGGCGGACACTTTTGACACATTTTTGGGACCAGTGACAATTATACAGAGATTAGTGCTATAAAAATGCACCGATTACTGTAAAAATTTCACTGGCAGGGAAGGGGTTAACACTAGGGGGCGATCAAGGGGTTAATTGTGTTCCCTAATGTGTGTTCTAACTGAAGGGGGGATGGGACTGACCTAGAGGAAATTACAGATCGTGGTTCCTAGCTATTAGGAACTCACGATCTGCATTTCCTCACTGAACAGGGATGTGTTTGTTTACCTCTCATGCCCGGAGATCGCTCGCGACCGCCGGTCACGAGCATCGGCACCCCTGTGATGCAGCGGGCACGTGCGCGCCTGCTAGCCCGCTTAAAGCGACTGACGTGCTGTATAACTGCGGCGGCTGGTCCATAAGCGGCGGTTAAAGTAGAACTTTACCCAAAAGGGAAGTTCTCCTTTCTGACCCCTCCCCTAATACCTTTTGGGGCACAATTCGATTTGGGGGGGGGGGGGTGCAGCAGGTACCTAGTTTTGACAGGTATCTGCTCCCACGTCAGCTTGGATCACCTATGTGATCCAAGTGGAAGTTCACTCCCCTCCCCTCCCCTCCCCTCTTTCCCCACACATCACAGGTCCCAGAAGACTGGCACAGTGCATGTGCCATAGGAAGCCGGCTGTGAAGCCGCTAGGACTGCCATCCAACGTCTCACAATATAAGGAAATGATTCCGGGTGGCTGCACTTCCAAAAATCCTTTTATTGAAGCTTCATATGACAAGTGGTTGACAGATGGAGCAGAGGACAAAGAGGTAGATGCGTTTCACGCAAACGTTGGCACTTAGTCATTACGTATTGGAACTAGTCGCCACAATCGCCTATATACTGCTCTAATGTGTCATCATTAGGTTACAGGTGAACTAACCAATTCAAATTAGTACTCATCTGGTGGTACAAAGAAAAACCCGGCTAGAATACACGGTACTTACACTCAATTCTGATGTAAAGAGTTCGGTCCAAATCCACTGCCAGAGAAAATCTGATACACCAATTGGACTCGGAGCAAACTGGACACATCGGTCAATCATTGTATAGTTACAACATACACAAAATAATAGAAAACATGTATATACACACAATGATGTTGAGAACAAATGAGTTTAAAATCAATGTGTTAGAACATCGCGAGGATCGATACTGGCATATTCCCAAAGTATGTGCATAGTCTCGAATTAATGTCAATGGCAAAAAATATATATATATAGGAGAGAAATGGGTGCTAATAGACTGCAGGAAGCTAGCTAAGAGAGGGGGGGGGGGACTTCCCACAATATAGATGGCAGTGCCAGCGACCTGAAGAACCAGTTCAGGTGAGGACAGCACTGGATCTCTAGACAGGTAGTATCCTTTTATGTTAAAAGTCGGCAGCTGCAGTATTTGTAGCTGCTGACTTCTTTTTTTTGTGGGGGGGGCCACTGAAGAACCTTCTTAAGATTTAACATTTCAAAAGTTGTTTTCAATCCTTAAAAGAATGCCTGGTGATCCTGCCATGAAGATCCTTTTAGGCACTACCTGCGATCAGATGACAACTGCCTCCCAGTTGTTTCTGTAATGCCGCCCTGTCACGTGCACCCCCCCCATGTAGACAGGAAGTGGCTGCAGGAGATGTGGAAAAAGGTGAAAACAGGATTTTATGAAAAAAAATCTCCCCAATTGTTTGATATACAGTGCTTAAAGTGTTACTAAACCAAGGACTCTGCAGTCACTATATCTGGTCTCCCACAGTACAGAGAACATGGAAATGCAATTATTTTAGTAAATATAAACTGCTAAATACCTTTTCTCATCAGCAGTATATAGCAGTCGTGTGACTTTTATCAGTGTCTGGTTAAACCTTGTAGGAGGAGTTTTCATTCTCCTCTGACTGTCCTATGAGTCTGCATGACTCACGACCCTCTGTCACACATGCACCCCCCTAGCAATACACACCAAACTGGGCATGTGCAGAGTGCCCTCAAGGCTCTGAACTATCAGGAGTTGGATTGGGGACAGTGGAAGGAGGGGAGGATCAGAGAAGACAAGATCACACAGCCTTTTTACACAATGCGCAGGATTAACCCCTTAGGTTTCATAGCGAGTATAATGAGCATGCTTTACTGCATGTACATACAGCCTGATTTTACTGTTATGGGTTTAGTAACACTTTAAGCAAAATAAAGGTCATTCATTTAAGGCATGGATGCTCAACCTGTGGCCCTCCAGGTGTTGTAGAACTACAAGTCCCATGAGGCATTGCAAGTTGCTGACAGTTACAAGCATGAATCTTAAAAGGCAGAGACACGATGGGACTTGCAGAACTACAACAGCTGGAGGGCCACAGGTTGAGCACCCCTGGTTTGGGGCTTACATTCAATGATGATCTTCAAGCAATATTTTCTAAATGGCAATTCAAATTTCTTTGATGGCTGTATAAGCCAAGTCGTGCATTCTCCGTTTTTCGTGTATGAACTTTCTCTCAGCAGATCGATTACAGAAAGTACTTTGTTATGCACATGGGCACAGCCTGCTGGTATATAAACCTGAAAGCGCTCAAAGCAGAGGACCTCTGGGTTCACTGCATGGAGGAGAGATCTCTTCTGTGCACCCTGTCCGCTATTCTCATACTTTTTATTTTTATTTTTTATTATTGTCTCAGCTGGAGGTGAGTGGACGGCCTCTACTACTACTATTACCATCACCAGCAGAAGCGATCAACTTTACACCTGATCACTTTTCCTCCTTTAAAGTGGGAGTAAACTCCCATACATGAGTTGTACCTATAGGTGAGCCTATAATGAGGCTCACCTATACTGTAAATATCTCCTAAACGTGCACAGTCTAGGAGATATTTTACTGTAGATGCAGCCAGTGACATCACCAGTGCATGCGCTCTGAAGCAACGATCACCCGGGCCTTTCCTTCAGAGTCCTGCGTGCATGCGCAGGAATTACTTCATCCCGGCTCTGGCCACTCACACAGCTGGAGTATGCGAACCCGGAAGGAAGCCCGGGGAAAGATGGCCCTGTCAGCTTGCCGCTGGAAGGGCTTAGTTTTAGTTTTCAGGTAAGTTTCATATAATGTGCTAGTGTGCCTTGCAGCTTATAAAAAAAAAAAAATTGCCGGCAGTTTTCTACCGCTTTAAGTTTCAAGCCTGCTGATGAATATTCTTGTAACACTCCATTGGCAGCAAAGGGGTTAATGAAAGCTGCACGTTTAAATACTGAAAATGACTTTGACATGTCACAAGATATTGTGGCTAATATACTTTAAAAGAGAAGTAGGGGTTTGTTTTTTCCTCATTTCTACTTGCTTAGGTGGATGCGTCCCCCACCGCTTCGGCACTAAGAAGTGAGCGATCGAACAACGCTGATGGCTCGGTTCTCACAGATCCCCGAGAGGAGAGCTGCTGAATGTCAATCAGCAGCTCTCCTCTCTGCTCCTCCATGCTCACTGGAGCGCTAAGCTGTGAAGGGGCAGGGATTGGCCGGCTCAGGCTCTGATCGGCTTGCTGAAAGTCTGAGACGGCTATCAGTCCAGGCACCTGGCGGATCCAGACTCCCATTGTCGGGATGACGCGGTGCCTGGACTGATTCCTGTGACGTCAGCAGAGAGCGGACTTCAGACCGCTCTTTGCTGAAAGTGAATCACAGGAGTGCAAAACGAGTTGCACTCCTGTGACCCAGAGGAGAAGCCCAGATGAATGAGCTCAGGCTGGACTTCTCCTTTCAGCTTTTTACATAATTTTATGATAACTTTCATCAATGGGATTTTTTTGCGTCAGAACTATTGTTATAGTTTTCTTTTTTTTAGCTCTAAAATGGAATGTCTTTTTTACAAAGTTTTTTTTTATGGCCCGATTTTATTTAATTTTTTTTCTTCCTCCTTTTCTTCCCACCACTGAAACCAAATTGTTGTTCTTCATATAACAGCATTCTCCACAAATAGGTAACGCCGCCTATACAAAATGATCTATGAAGCGTTTATATTGTGCAACTTACATAAACCGATTTAAAATATGTGCTGAACTTGCAGTAATCACCTGAGCAAGAACAGAGCTAGTGAGTACCGGAGAAGCAGACGCAGAGTAACTGGCCACATAAACCATGGGAATATTGAACAGGGGAAAGAAAAAACGCATTCAGAGCGATCGTCTGATAATCTCATCGTTAGTACACAGCTTTCGAGAACTGATCATCTCCATTCATGTGAAAATATCCGAAGGGACAAACACAAGTTTTTTCCTCATAAGATAACTGAAGGAACAATTTCCATATGATAATATAATAGTGATAATGACGACATTGATTTCAAAGTTGGATAACATTTGGGGAGGGAAGCAGATTTTTAATGAAGATGAAAGGGACAACTGAATGCTTTGCACCTGGAGTAGTTTATCTGATACTTGAGCTGGGGCGGTGCAACTCGTAGAAAGTCTGTGAGATAGATAATAAATCTAAGTTTAATAGATGAGGAATCAGCCATAGACTGTGTGAATCTCCTAAAGCATCCCCAAAAAAACAAAAACTATTAGATATAAAAAAAAAAAATAATTTTTTATATACAGTGCGTGTATGTATGTATATATTTATATCAGACACACACACAGTATCTCACAAAAGTAAGTACACCCCTCACAATTTTGTAAATAGTTTTTTCTATCTTTTCATGTGACAACACTGAAGAAATGACACTTTGCTACAATGTAAAGTAGTGAGTGTACAGCTTGTATAACAGTGTAAATTTTCTGTCCCCTCAAAATAACTCAACACACAGACATTAATGTCTAAACTGCTGGCAACAAAAGTGAGTACACCCCTAAGTGAAAATGTCCAAATTGGGTCCAAAGTGTCAATATTTTGTGTGGCCACCATTATTTTCCAGCACTGCCTTAACCCTCTGGTTCACCAGAGCTTCACAGGTTGCCACTGGAGTCCTCTTCCCCTCCTCTATGATGACATTACAGAGCCGGTGGATGTTAGAGACGTTGTGCTCCTCCACCTTCTGTTTGAGGATGTCCCACAGATGCTCAATAGGGTTTAGGTCTGGAGACATGCTTGGCCAGTCCATCACCTTTACCCTCAGCTCCTTTAGCAAGGCAGTGGTCATCTTGGAGGTGTGTTTGGGGTCGTTATGTTGGAATACTGCCCTGCGGCCCAGTCTCCGAAGGGAGGGGGATCATGCTCTGCTTCAGTATGTCACAGTACATGTTGGCAATATTGGTTCCCTCAATAATCTGTAGCTCTCCAGTGCCGGCAGCACTCATGCAGCCCCAGACCATGACACTCCCACCACCATGCTTGACTGCAGGCAAGACACACTTGTCTTTGTACTCCTCACCTGGTTGCCGCCACACACGCTTCACACCATCTGAACCAAATAAGTTTATCTTGGTCTCATCAGACCACAGGACATGGTTCCAGTAATCCATGTCCTTAGTCTGTTGTCTTCAGCAAACTGTTTGCAGGCTTTCTTGTGCATCATCTTTAGAAGAGGCTTCCTTCTGGGACGACAGCCATGCAGACCACTTTGTTGCAGTGTGCGGCGTATGGTCTGAGCACTGACAGGCTGACCCCCCCACCCCTTCAACCTCTGCAGCAATGTTGGCGGCACTCATACGTCTATTTTCCAAAGACAACCTCTGGATAGGACGCTGAGCACGTGCACTCAACTTCTTTGGTCGACCATGGCGAGGCCTGTTCTGAGTGGAACCCGTCCTGTTAAACCGCTGTATAGCCTTGGCCACTGTGCTGCAGCTCAGTGTCAGGGTCTTTGCAATCTTCTTATAGCCTAGGCCAGTGATGGCGAACCTTGGCACCCCAGATGTTTTGGAACTATATTTCCCATAATGCTCATGCACGCTTTAGTGTAGTTGAGCATCATGGGAAATGTAGTGCCAAAACATGTGGGGTGCCAAGGTTCGCCATCTTTATGTAGAGCAACAATTCTTTTTTTTTTTTACAGATCCTCAGAGAGTTCTTTGCCATGAGGTGCCATGTTGAACTTCCAGTGACCAGTATGAGAGAGCGAGAGCGATAACACCAAATTTAACACACCTGCTCCCCATTATTCACACCTGAGACCTTGTAACACTAACGAGTTGTATGACACTGGGGAGGGAAAATGGGGCTAATTGGGCCCAATTTGGACATTTTCACTTAGGGGGTGTACTCGCTTTTGTTGCAAGAGGTTTAGACATTAATGGCTGTGTGTGGAGTTATTTTGAGGGGACAGCAGAGAGAGAGATTTTATGAATATAAACAAGTATTGGCTAAAAAGGAAAAAATAAACTGGCTATAAAAAAAAAATCTAGGCCAGCGCAGCCTACGGCAAAAATGACTCAGCTTGGTAAATCTGCTAAATCACCACACACAATGAATTTTTCTGGAGATGGAATCATCTCTATGCAGGCGTAGTATTGGCTCAGAGAGATTACACAGGATCAGAATGTTTTTTTGAATCCCCGGTGAATGGTGGAAACAGACCGCCGCACATCACCTGTCAATCACGCGGGTTCCTCTAATCATGTTTAATATTTATATTGCCATACAAACACGGGTAAGAAAATGATGTGAATTAATGTAATTACACATGAGATGACGGATGCCCCGCGGAGCCCCAGACAAGTGACAGACGCCATCAGCAGCTTGTTTTATCTTCTACCTACAGAAGGAAGGGAGATGTGATTTTATGTAACACAGGAGTATCCGCTCCGGCGATGACAGCTTGACGGGCTTAGTATTAGCACAGCATTAACATGGACCGTGTTTTATTTTTAAATGGTGGGGGGAGAGACTCTGACAAAGGAAATCTTCAGTTTGACAAATTCTCCGTGTTCTAAGCAAGGCTGAAAAGTGTACCTGTCTGAGACGCGGGTGATGAGTTTGCTGTTTGACCATTTGATATGTATCCATCATTATGTCAGTCTGCTCTGTGCTATGAACACGCCTCACTATAAAAACTTTTACGTTTATTTAAAAGAAACTTTATTTTTTGTTTCAATGCTTTTCACAAGGGCAATGTGCAGGTTTGTTTTAAAGTTTTACTAACATTTAGGCTTCATTCACACAGGCCTATGACAGTGCGAGGGCCTTGTATGCCCACATGGGGATGCACAGATGTTGCGTGCATTCCCTGCGCAGGCAGTGCCATTCATGGCAATAGGGAAGCAGCACCTGCATGGATGGCCTATTGGGAGCAGCGGCTGTTTGTGCAGACACTGCAAGCCTTATTCCTGTAACTGACCCCTGAATAATTAAAGCTGGCTATAGGCTGTTCGAATCTCTTTGATCGATCAACTTTGGTATAACCAGCCTGTCAGATTTTACATGCAGCTATTACTACCTACTGTTATAGCCGCTAGCAATAATCACTGTGTTCTCCAGCGGGGACGGCTCCCCCACTAGGAGGACACAATGGCTCCTCGGGAACAGTCAGTGTTGATGGGCGAATCAAGTAAGTTTCTTTCCTGCAACTCAAGGTTGCAGGAAAGAAGTTTGATCCGTCTATAACCAGCCAAAGGCCTTGTTCACATTGGCGAACTTAAAGTGGTTGTAAACTCTGTACAACCACTTTTACCTACAGGTAAACCTATATTAAGGCTTACCTGTAGGTGCTGGAAATATCTCCTAAACCTGCACAGTTTAGGAGATATTTAGAATAAACCTGTGCGCCAAGGTCTTCAGCGCATGCGCACTTTAGAAAGGGATAATGCCGTGACTGGTGGCTCCGGCGACTCCAGCCAGTCACAGAGCCGGAGTCCGCTGCCCAGGAAGAGGGGTGAAGATGGGTGCTTCCAGACAGCGGTGACATCGCAGTCTTCATTTTCAGGTAAGTGACACATAATGGGCTATGTGATGTATACTAGCCCATTATGCTTTACCTTTGCAGGGAAATGAAGAGGAAGTAAAACCCATCAGGTTTTACTTCCTTTTTAACCTCCTTAGTCCGACCCTGTGTACACAACTTACCATGCTGAGAGCTGTCAGGGATCGGGAGCTTTCTGATCATGTGACCGCTGCGACAGCCAATCACAGTGATCCGAATACCCGCTGCCCGGCTTTTAGAGCTCTTAAAAAGGGCTGGGAGGTGGTTGGCAACCCGATGTTAACGAGCAAATTCAGTATGTAAAAAAAAAAAAAAAAAAGTCCTGTCGCTACTGATTTTTAATACAAGGACACTTACCTGTCCAGGAACTTGGCCCCGATCCTCACTCGGTTCTTTACTAGTCTTCAGGTTCCCGTGGCAGCATCCTAACTAGTGGGCAGCCAGCCATGAGGCTTTAAGCTTCAGGAGGTGGCTGCACATTCTGAATGGTCCTGCAGACTTCTGTGACGTGTCCCTGAAGACTGCAGGGGGGAGGCAATCCGAGTGGAAGTGGCAGAGGGTACCTGTCAAAGCTACATACACCCCCCCCCCCAAAAAAAAGTGACATGCAGGGGGGAGAAGGTCTTAAAGCTGAATTTCCACTTTTGGGTGCAATTCTGCCTTAAAGCGGCGCTGAATTCAAAAGGGGAAACTGCTTGTTTGCACCCTCCCCATTTGGCACTGTTGGAGGGGGGGGGGATCTATTTGCCAGGTTCCCACTTCCGGGTAAGATCACCACACAACGATCTATGACATTTCCGAGCCCTCCTTCTCCTCTCCCCCCCCCCCCCATATACCCAGACGCACACAGATCCCAGAAGACTGCGGGACCGTTCACAAAGCGCAGGGCAACTCGCACATGCGCAGTAGGCAACAGGCTGTGAAGCTGCAAGGCTTCACTTCCCGTTACTTTTCTCTACAGATGCCGGCGCCTGCACCCAAAGCCGATTTCACAGGTAAGTGTCCTTATATTAAAAATCGGCAGCTACAGTATTTGTAGCTGCAGACTTTTTCTTTTTTTTACAGACTGGAACTCCGCTTTAAAGTGGTTTTACACCGATTTCAAAAAGTAGTTTCTGTACTACTTTTTGCGATTTCAGCCGCGATTTACATTGACATCTGTGTCAGATGTCTTTGTAATCGCAGCTGAAATCGGGACTGCCAGCGAGAGTGAAATGGTGCGAGTTCCCGCAGCCCAGTGGGAACAATTAAAAAAAAAAACCTGCAAGACAAAGCCATAATGAACTAGCATACTAGCTCATTATGCCTTACTTACCTTAGATCGAAGCCATCCTCGTCTCCCCCTCCGGCCGCAGACATCGCTCCGGAAGGTAACTTCCGGGTATCGCCGCTCCGGCGCATGTGATTGGCCGGAGCGGCGAAAACGTCACTCCACCCTTACGCGCGGGAGCGGTAAAAGCCGGCAATATCGATTCATAAAACCGGCATTTACAGTGCGCACGTGCCGTAGACACCTGTGTACTTTTTTTGGGCAAATATCTCCTAAACCGTGTAGGTTTAGGAGATATTGCAAACACCTACAGGTAAGCCTTAATCTAGGCTTACCTGTAGGTGCAACTAACCCCAGAGGGTTTACAACCACTTTAAATATGCCTGTGTAAACGGGGCATAATATTCAGGGGCAATTTGCAGGAATAAAGCTCAGCCCCCCCCCCCCCCCCTATTTGTCCACCTCTACACTCGCCTTCACATCTCTTACTAATCCCCACCTACTTCCCCCATCACCCCCCCCACCTTCCTCCATCACTGCTGCAGCAAAAGTGCTACCCAGCACTCCAGAAATGGGCAAGTATGGACCACCTCTCTTGATCCAGCGATGGAGGACCTAGAAGCCAGTCATTAACTCGAACACTGTTGCATGATTTTGCAGCAGGTGGGGGTGAGACCTGATTCAGCAAAGTGACCGAGTCTCCACACAAGCTCCAAATTGTGGATCTAACTTTTATTTTCTGTTTTTGTTTCAGGTTTTTTTGGAAAGTTTGGGCTTTTAATGCAGAAGAGTGGGTCCTGCCAGCACCCTCCCGTCCTATTCACCTGCCGGTGCCTTCCGAAACCGCTGCCAGCTGCGATTGTACACACCTCAAGATCCAATCCTTCTGTACAATGGAAACTGGCGGAGGAAAACAAAATGAAATCAAACCAATTTTTTTTTTCTCTCTCTGTAATTTGCGTCTATAAATAAATGTTGTTTTTTTTTTCCCCACTTTTGTACGTGGAGACTGGAGTCTCCTTGTGATTATTTAATAATGGGTCACGGTGGGGGAGCGATGGAGCACGCAGTGTATGAGCATAGAAGTTACAATGAGAGCTCAGCCATGTGTGACATCCCAACTACTCCCAGGAAGAGCACAGACTCCCCGGCACACTGTGACTATTAAGTGAAGTGCCTGCTGGGTATTCAAGAGCTTCATACTTCTACCTAATAACAGGAGGATTATCAGACAGGTTAATATTGGTTCTAATGTTAGGTTTCGTTTCTCTCTTTTTAATCTGTAATTATACAAAATGATCTGTTTCCTTCGTTTGACATCAGTCCGGAAAATGTGGTTTTTGTTATATTAAAGAAGACCTTATCTATGAAAGCTCCTTTTTAGTTTTCTGTGTTTTTCCTTTGAAAATGTAAAAACCTATACCATGGGATCTATAAAGATTGGCGCAGGCAGATTTTGCAAAAGTGTGTCTCATTCTAGAAGTGAAGAATGCGTCAAATTCATGTACCGGTCTACAACTTGTACTTGTATTTGGCTCGTGCTGCACCACTTGTAGAACGCACACAAGAGACACTTTTGCAAAATTTGTCTGAGACCGTTTTTGTCTGTACACCAAAAAAGAGTTGGTCGTAATTATCTCCACTTTTACATTTGGTGCAATTAATGCTGCACAAGAGTGGTGCATTTTAGAACGACCTGAATTTGGGTGTACAAGTCGCTGTCAGATCCAAGAGTGTTAGATATGCTTCATGAATTTGGTGCAAAGCATTAAAGTGATACTAAAGTCTCATTGTTGTTTTTAAAGATTTTTTTTTTTTTTTTTTAAACAAACATGTTATACTTACTTGCTCTGTGCAGTAGTTTTGCACAGAGCAGCCAAGATGCCCCTTGCTGGCCCCTCCCCCACAGCACCAAAGCAGCTTGCTATGGGGGCAGCCAAGCCGCAGATCTGTGTGTCCACGGAGACATGGAGCCGTGGTTCGGCCCCGCGCCTTCTCTCTCCAGATTGGCTATCTGACTTTGACAGCAGCGGGAGGCAGTGGTGCCACTGATGTCTCAGCCAATCAGGAGGGAGAATCCCGGACGGCTGAGGCACTCATGCAACATCACTGGATGGAAATTGGGCTCAGTTAAGTATTATGAGGGCTGCCGCACACAGGTGTTTTTTTTTTATTTGGTTTTTTAATCTTAATGCATAGAATGCATTGAGATAAAAAAACTTTCTGCCATTAGAACCACTTTAAAGTGGTTGTATACCCTGTTTTTTTTAACTTGTACCTACAGGTAAGCCTATAATAAGGCTTAGAGCTGTAGGTAAAAAGAATATCTCCTAAACCTGTACGGTTTAGAAGATATTCCCCTCGCACTGAGCCGCTGACTGCAGGGGCGCATGCGCAGCAGGGATTCTTGGCTAAAGCCCGGCAGCCGCTGGACCTTGCCGGCGCGCGGGAGTGACGACATCGCCGCTCCAGCCACTCACAGCGCTGGAGCAGCGATACCCAGAAGACACGCCGAGGCAACATGTCCGCTCCCTCGGCGTGGACCAGGTAAGTTACCGACACCTCGTTCTAAGGTAAGTATTTCATAATGAGCTAGTATGCGGTGCATACTAGCTCATTATGCCTCTTGCCTTTCAGGTATGAAAAAAAATGGACCGACACAGCTTCTCTATTGACAAAGTGGGTATTATCCGTTAATTAGGAGTGACTAGGCAGAAAAACTTGAAAAAAAGTGTTGCATCACACCTTCTACAGTACCGTCCAGGGGGCGGACCCTCTGGGTATACCCTCTCAGTCTGCATCTTCGCAGATCAGTTTTTTTCTGTCTAGCAAGGAGTAGGACATGGCTTCCTTTGGGCCCATTGGTCCGGGGAAAAAAGAGATATATATATATTTTTTTTTGCTACATTTGTTGTTTCCTGCGATCTTCGATCAACTGCCGACTGGGTGACAGGCTGGATCCTCGATCCTTGTAGTCTCCCCAGTTTCGGCCATCGAGCGTGTGCCGACCCTAGCTACGCGCTGGGTTTTCCACGACATGCCCGTCGCTCCACGGGTGGCCGGTGAGCTTTCGCTCCAGGGCCTGCATCGGACCGCTCAGCTTCGGCTGACCTTACGGCCAAGTCGCAGCAGCCTGGCCAACAGTCACCTTCCGTGCGCGGACGATGATCTGTTTGGAATGTCTTCCAGCAGAATACATGCAGGATAGGTAAGTAAAACTCCCCTGCCTCGGCTGGGTGATTTAGCTGGACATTCCTGGAGAGATCAAGTAAGTGGTTGTGGCCCCTTTCTTCCCTCTCTCCCTGCCTTTCCCTCCTCCCTGGGCTTCTAGCTAAAGGTTGCTGGGTGCTGGGGGTCACCTAGGGGGTCCCACTGGAGCGGGGCTGGCTGTAACTAACATTTAAAAGAAATGTCATTTTTTCTTACCTGTGTTTGTGTCCTTCCTCCTCCATGCTGTCGGCGGCCATTTTGAGGTGGTCCATGCCAAGTTTGGCCTCTTGTGACTGCCCGGCGGCCATCTTCCTGTGGTTCGGCCACACCCACTGGCCCCTATCAGCTGATCGGCGGCCATGTTTGTCCACCCTGTATGCAGATATTGCCGTTCGGTGGCCATCTTTTTGTGGGCTATGGCTGCTTGACCTCTATCTTGTGTCGGCGGCCATTTTCTTAGAGCCCACATTATCTTCCATACAGACGTTTTGGCAACCATTTTTCGAGATCCTCCGGCCTCTAGGGTGCATTACACTGGCGCGAAAATTCACACAGGAAGTGCTGATAAAAGAAGCAGACTTACACAGCAGCAGGGGGACAGCATCACAGGCACAGCATAGCAGTACCTATCCAGGGTGGTGAGTCCTCTGGGTGACCCGGCCTCTCTGCAGCACAGGAGGGTGGCCTATTGATATCTTGCCTGGAGCCCTGTGAGTGTCAGCGTGTGGTCAGCATGGCATCTGAGCCAGATGTCTTCTTCCCTGAAACACCAGATTTAGCAGCTGGTGCCCCTGAGGTGTCTATGAACGCTATGACGGCAATCCTAGAGGCGTTTGCTGCCAGGGTGGAAGCAGCACACGGGAATACAGGGGGTAGTAAACGCCCCATCCCCTGCAAGCTTCTGGGGATAATTCTGGTGCAGAACCAGGTCCAGCTACGGCTCGGGGCCCAGATTCTGACGCATCAGAGACTGCAGACCGTGACCGGACAGTGAGAATGACTCAAAGTCCAGGTCAGTACGCGAGACGGCTTTGGTATCTGACCATATTACTGCAGTGCGGGATATGCTAAAATTGGAAAATACTGCAGAAGCAGCAGAGACTCCAGTCCACTTGGGTTTCATAGACCTGCTCGCACTGCTAAGGTGTTCCCTTGTGTGTCTTTTGATAAACTCTTATACAAGGAATGGGAGAACCCACTGAGGGTCTTTACAGCCCCAAAGAGGTTTGCGGTACGGTACCCCTTTTGAGGAGAGTTTTCTGAAGAAATGGACCTCTCCCCCCTATAGTGGACCCTCCGGTGTCCAGACTTAATAGAGCCACCACAATTCCTGTAGAAGGGGCTCCTGTTTTCTAGGACCCTGTGGATAAGAAGGCTGAAGCACTCGCTTGCTACCTATACTCAGTGGTAGGCTCGGCAGTACGCCCGGCATTGGCGGGGGCCCTAGTGTCTCACACACTTACTGAATAGGCAAGATTGCTACTCCAGGGGTTAAGGAGCGAGATGCTCCTCCTGATGAGATAACATTGGCTGACCTGTTGGTCAAGGGCCTTAGGTTTGTCTGCGAGTCAGACATGAATACTATTCCCCTGCTGTCTAAAACTTCGGTTTATGCAGTAGCAATACGCCGCCTGATCTGGCTAAAAGGCTGGTCTGCGGACCAGACTTCCAAGAAAGCCCTGTTGGATCTGCCTTTTAAGGGTGACAGACTTTTTGGGGCTTCTCTGGATGACATCATCAAGGATGCCACAGGAAGTAAAAGCACTTTGCTTCCCCAAATTAGCAAGGGTAAGGGGCCACGCCAAGGGCAAGGGCCCTCCTTTACTGCACACAAGTGTTTTTTTTCGTCCCCCTAGGGCGACAGGGAAAAGACCCCAGGCCGATAAGGCGCCTGCCCAAGGACAAAAGCGTCCCTGGTCCCGCATACCCAATAAGCCTGCGGACAAATTTGCGTCCGCATGAAGGTCCACCCCCACCCAGCTCTCGGGTGGGGAGACGTCTTCGCAAATTCGCGACTCAGTGGACAGCACTAATCTCCGACAGGTGGGTTTGCGAAGTAATCTCCTCAGGCTACAAGATAGAGTTTCTCTCTTGTCCACCGGACAGATTCAACACCTCCAATCTCCAGCTACTACCGACCCGTCGGGAGGCCCTGTATGGGGCGGTCCAGGGTCTACTGGAACGCGGGGTAGTTATTCCAGTTCCAGAACTGGAACGGGGTTTTTACTCAAATCTGTTCATTGTGCCGAAGAAGGAGGGGGTTCGTCCAAGCTTGGATCTCAGAGCCCTCAATTGCTTTGTGAAGGTACAAAGTTTTCGGATGGAGTCGGTTCGATCTGTAGTCACGGCTCTCCATCCGGGGGACTTTCTGGCCTCCTTGGACATCAAGGACGCATACCTGCATGTCCCCATATACTCCAGACACCAGAGGTTTCTGCGATTTGCTATCGGGAAGGACCACTACCAGTTTGTGGCCCTCCCGTTGGGCCTTGCCTCAGCACCCAGGACGTTCACCAAGGTGCTCGCTCCGATTCTGGCACTTCTAAGACAGCGGGGTATCGCTATCACAGGCTACTTAGACGACCTTCTCCTGAAGGCCCCTTCAAGCTCAGAATTAGAGGTAAGCGTGTCCATTACCTGTCAGACTCTTCGAGACTGTGGTTGGATACTAAACATGCAAAAGTCAGTATTGGTGCCCACTCAACGCCTAGGGTACCTGGGGTTGATTCTGGATTCTTCAGAGGCAAAGGTATTCCTCCCTGTGGAGAAGTTGCAGACCCTCCGGGCTGCAGTACGGCAGCTGACTTCCAGGAATTGGTCGTCACTCCGTTTTTGCATGCGAGTGTTGGGCCTCATGGTAGCCTCCTTCGAGGCGGTTCCATATGCTCAATACCACACTCGAGTGTTACAGAAGGAAGTTCTGTCCAGATGGAACAGATGCCCATCATCTCTAGATTATCAAATCCGAGTGAGCCACATAGTCAGGAGATCCCTGGTATGGTGGCTGACAGCACCGGCTCTAATGGCCGGGAAGTCATTTCTTCCGGTTTACTGGATAGTGATCACGACGGACGCCAGCCTTACAGGTTGGGGGAGTCTGGGGTGTTCAGTCGGCACAAGGTCGCTGGACCCCAGAGGAAGCCCTCCTGCCGATCAATGTCCTGGTAATCCGGGCGATCAGTCTGTGCCTCTTCAAATGGTCTCAGAGGCTGCAAGGGCGTCCAGTCAGGATCCAGTCAGACAACGCCACAGCAGTGGCATATGTCAATCATCAAGGAGGAACAAGAAGCTCAGCTGCAACATCGGAGATCGCTCGCATCCTGAAGTGGGCAGAGAGGAGCGTACCGGCACTGTCGGCCGTGTACATTCCGGGTGTGGAAAACTGGCAGGCGGACTACCTGAGCCGCCAGATGCTGGACCAGGGAGAATGGTCCTTACACCCGGAGGTGTTCCAACTCCTCTGCCAAAGATGGGGCACACCAGACGTAGATCTTCTGGCTTCCCGACTCAATCGGAAGGTATTGAGATTTGTGGCCCGGTCAAGAGACCCATGGGCAGATGCAACGGATGTGTTGGTAGCATCGTGGGGTCAGTATCGGCTAATCTATGCCTTCCCTCCCTTAAGGCTTCTTCCTCTTCTGCTCCGCAGAGTGGAGGCAGAGGGAATTCCAATGATCCTAATCGCTCCAGATTGGCCTCAGCGTCCTTGGTACGACGATCTAGTACGTCTGGTAGCAGACGTCCCCTGGCGCCTACCACTACGGAAGGACCTGCTATCGCAAGGTCCCAGATTCCATCCTGCTTTACAGTCATTGGCTTTAACGGCATGGCTGTTGAGAACCAGGTACTGAGAGACCGGGGCCTGTCAGACTCAGTAATCTCTACTATGAGAAGTGCTCGAAAACCGTCCTCTAGGAAGGTCTATCACCGCACTTGGAGGGCCTACATCTCCATGTGTGAGGAAATGAAATGGCATCCGCGTACCTATTTGGTTTCCAGAATCCTGCTGTTTTTACAGCATGGGGTGGACCAAAGGCTTGCCCTAAGTACGATTAAGGGACAGATATCTGCCCTGGCTGTCTTTTTTCAGCGACCCCTGGCGACTCACTCTCTCGTGAGTACATTTGTGCAGGGGGTCCGACATGTGGCCCCTCCGGTCCGTCCCCCGTTACCTCCGTGGGACTTGAACCTGGTCCTCTCGGGGCTTCAGAAGGCACCGTTTGAGAATATTAGAGATATTCCCCTGTTGACACTTTCTCAGAAAGTGGTCTTTTTGGTGGCTGTTACGTCAGTTAGACGAGTCTCTGAGCTGGCAGCCTTGTCCTGCAAGGCTCCCTATTTGATTTTCCACAAGGATAAGGTGGTGCTGCGGCCGCAGCCTTCCTTTCTTCCGAAAGTCGTTTCGGCTTTTCATCTCAACGAAGACATTGTACTTCCATCCTTGTGTCCTCAGCCGTCGAATCCTAAGGAGTCGGCGTTGCATTCCTTGGACGTTGTCCGAGCTTTGAGAGTATACTTATCTGCTACTTCCCTGTTCCGGAAGTCAGACTCACTGTTTGTTTCGGTGGCTGGTCCCAAGAAGGGCCAAGCAGTCTCATCGGCCACCATCTCTAGGTGGATCCGACAGTAATCCAGGCTTACGCCTTAAAGGGTCAGGCGCCCCCCTTTCCTGTCACGGCGCATTCGACCAGGGCAATAGGTGCCTCTTGGGCTTTCCGACATCAAGCGTCTGTTTCCCAATTATGTAAAGCGGCGACTTGGTCGTCCGCACACACTTTCACAAAATTCTACAAAATTGATGTAGGTGCATCTTCGGATGCCTCTTTTGGCCGCAAGGTTTTGCAAGCGGCTGTTTAGAGTTGCAACTCCTCCGTTGGAGGAGTGCTGTTTTGTGTTTGGGGTGAAGTTTATTTTTATGCTGTTACCACCCCTCGTTTTTTCTCTGACACTGCTTTGGGACGTCCCACTTTGTCAATAGAGAAGCTGTGTCGGTCCATGGACGAAAGAGTAAATAGGATTTTTTACTCACCGTAAAATCCTTTTCTCTGAGTCCATGGACCGACACAGCACCCACCCCTCCTTTTAAGTTTGTACTGCTTTTTGACGAACTGATCTGCGAAGATGCAGACTGAGAGGGTATACCCAGAGGGTCCGCCCCCTGGGCGGTACTGTAGAAGGTGTGATGCAACACTTTTTACAAGTTTTTCTGCCTAGTCACTCCTAATTAACGGATAATACCCACTTTGTCAATAGAGAAGCTGTGTCGGTCCATGGACTCAGAGAAAAGGATTTTACGGTGAGTAAAAAATCCTTTTTTTTTTTTTTTTTTTAACACAATCAAAGAAATAAAAAAAAAAGCAACAACACCACAAAGAAAGCACTGTTTCCTACTTTGATTAGTATTTGTTTCAAAAAGGAACATTACTGTAGATAATCTCTGGGCTTCATAAAGACTGGCGCAGAAAGATTTAGTGAAAGTGTCTCACAGGAGAGAGACTTTGCAAAAATACTGGCGCAGACAGATTTTGCCGCACCAAAAGAGCCGTTCTTAATTATCTCCACTTGCGTAAGGCCCCTTTCACACAGGCGGACCGTTGAGATCCGCCTGTCAGTTTATTCGGCGGACCTGAACAGGCACTCCATGCTGGTCTATGGAGCATCGGATTTCAGTGGTGACCATGTCCGCTGACATCTGATCCGCTAAAATCCAGACGTATGGTGATACGTCACCATCCGTCCTATCAGATCGGGTAAGATCTGATGAAAACATGCTGTCCATTTTCGTCCGATCTCTTCATAGCAGACAGCGGCGCTCGACAAGCCCCTCCCCTTTGTTCTTTTAGCCCCTCCCCGCTCAGTGAGCAGAGAGGGACCTGTCGTCCGCCGGCTCAATGGAGAGATCTCCCGCTGAGCTGGTGAACCGCTGCAACGGATCCGTTCCCGTGTGGAAGGGGCCTTAGCTAGGAACGATCAGTATTTTATTTTGCATTTGTCACATTGAATGCAAGACAGTTGATTTTGGCGTATTCAATGCGATACAATGTAAAAGTGGCCCATTTAGGAATGTGTTGCAGGAGTCCCTGTCAGAGCGAAAAGTTTCACATATGCTTCATTAATTTGACACAATACCTTAACCACGTGTAGACTGTGCTATAGCCAAAATGACGGCTGCAGTGTGGTTGTCCAGTTCTGGGAGGGGCGTCCATTGACGTCCTCCCAGAACCACACCCCCTAGTCATGTCTGTGAATATCAGAGCTTTACAATGCCTCATGGGACGTGTAGTTCTGCAACAGCTGGAGGGCCTTAGTTTGGAGATCCCCGCTATAGACGAACTAGGATCTTGTCTGGCCATGAAGTAGTTTGTTCACAACCACAGCCCATCCACCCTGTATATTAGCTGCTCCCATGTCCATTCAAAAACGTTCGATCAGATCTTAATATCAAATCTGAGAACTCTCAGTAGGGAAAGAAAGAGCACTTCATGTCATCATAAACCATTTTCGTTACCAATCGCTCAACCACACACTTTAAAAAGCCATCAAAAGCATTTTCCAACCTACCTATCCACTTCGATATTAGCGGAGCCTGATAAAAAGGATCAGCAACCCCCATCCCCCACACATAGGTTTGATCGGGATATCAATCATAAGCTGGATCAAACGTTCCAAGCTCAGGGTTTGTGATCACCTTAATAGCTCAGCGGTTGGAAGGTGACCTTTCTCTACTGTAAAGTTTTTATTTTTTTTATTGAGTAGAGTTAATTGAGGAAAACATCAAAGGCGCACTGAACATGAGAATTCCATATTAACATTTACTAATATGCAAGCAGAAAAGTTAAAGCTGAATGCTAGGCAAACCATTAAATTCTTGTATGGAGCAGTTTTAGCTGCCAAAGGAGAGTTACACATCTCTGCCACTCAGGGGGCAGGAGACCCCGTTTTGTCTCAGTTGCAGTTAGGGAATATTTACAGGTCTTGCCCCTCCCACAGCCTATGACAGTACAGTCAGAAGTAGCAGCAAACTGATGAGCTATTCGCTGTGCTCTGTCCTCCTTATCAGCATAATGCTCGGTAACCGATGAATATCACATCACAATTGATTGGCCCCTTGTGCTGCTTCTGAGCTTTTCTGTACAAGGACTGCAAGAGGCTGATACCAAGTCAGAATCGGGTACACTGCTTACATCTGAAAATATATTTAAAGGGGTTGTAAACCCCCCCCCCCCCCCGTTTTACTTACCAGAGCCCCGAATTTCTGAGGGCGCGATCCCCCGTCGTCCTCCCCCACGGCTTTTCTGCTCTTCATTGGATAGATTGATAGCAGCGCAGCCATTGGCTTCCGCTGCTGTCAATTAAATCCAATGACGCAGGGCCGAGTCATACACCCGGCGTCTATGGATGTCGAGTGTATGACAGGAGCGCGCCCGCAAGGTAACCCCTTCGGGAGAGCGCTCCTAGGGGGTTATCTAATGCGGGGAGGAGCCGCCGGGGGAACCTCAGAAGAGGATGATCGGGCCACTCTGTGCAAAACTAACTGCACAGTGGAGTTGAGTACAGGGCCGCCATCAGGGGGGGGGTACAGACAGTACACCTGTAAGGGGCCCGGATGGCAACCCCCCCATTTTTTTTTCTTCTTAAAAGCCCCCCAACCTCAACAATTCACGGCGACAGCACCCCCCCCCGCTTCTCAATTTGCGGTGGCAGAACCCCCCTGGTTCTCCTCTGCTCCAGGGGGCCCATGCCTGAAGCTATGTAAGGGGCCCCAAAATTCCTGATGGCAGCCCTGGTTAAGTATGACATGTTCGTATTAAAAAGGAAGGTTCATGTTTTTTTTTAATAACAAATGGTCTGGGGTATCCGCGCTTAGGAAATAGGCTGCCGCCTCCCCTCGAGATCCCTGTTGCCAGGGTCTAATGTGTGAATGGCTGATTAGATGGGGTATATGGCGCTGCCGGTCACTTGGGGTAGTGCAAGTGATAACGTGTCCTGTGTCTTCAATAAATATGAAAAACGTAATTAATTAGTCATTTCTTCCTGATGAAATCCCTAGGACCAATGAAGTGTATCACGTGTAACTTGTGAATAAGTGCTGTGCAAGTGATTGTAATTGACGCTTAGACACACCCCTGAGGAGAGACCCTCCAAATGGGTGACTCCCAGGTGTCCGTCCAGCCAAAACGGAGTGAAATTAATATAATAAAATAAACAAGGAGAGATACTTGGGAAAAAAAAACTTTGATATAGGCCCCCTGTTGGGGGTTTAGCTAATAACTCGCGTGGTGAAGAGGTTCGTATATACCTCACTAACCTCTTGTGACCTTATTAAAATGTGACCTATTTGTATGCTAAAACACCATAGGTTCAGTGCAACAAATGTGAACAAAATTGTGATAATTCAAAGTGACATGTATGATAAGCCGCCACCAGGGGCAGTATGCTAGAATCAACAGTTCATATATCATAAGTGGTGAGATGCAGAGAAAGTCGTGTCCCATACAGCGTAGGAGAGTCTGTGTAAAAACAAAATGCAGGGATAGTCTCTGCTTATATATTGAAAACCAGTCCCCGTGGTCAATATAGCAGTTGGTATAAATCAAGACATCAGAGAACCAGTTCCTTTATATTCTGCAATCTTGTGACTTTTGTGGGTATTCTTAATAGCTGGTAGACATCTAAGGTGACTCTTGTGCTCCCCCACTCACCAGATGTAGATACCCCTACAGGGGTGACAGGCAACAAGAGTGGGTAAATCGCTCCTCTGACAGCCGGATGGTTCCTGCTCAGCTCCTGGGGGTCCCCGTCCACCTTCCTGGTGTCTGCGTCTCAGCTGTTGTTATCCTCACGAGACCAATAAAAACAGACTTGCATAGTGTAATCCAGTAGATTTATTTATAACAAAAGTCTAAGTTTATAAAAAGCGATGAAGTCGCTTATTTGCATGCAAATTGGATAAAAAGTAAGAACAAAAAACGGAACTAAAAGCCTCCACACACTGCCTAGGATCGGCTGGGATATGGCGTGCATTCCACCGCTCTGATCCCGACAACCGGAAGTGACGTATCGACGTGTGAGACGTGCGAGACCAATCCACCTCACCTTTTCTTGCCTGTCACCCCTGTAGGGGTATCTACATCTGGTGAGTGGGGAACCAAAAGGGGGCGCACAAGAGTCACCTTAGAGGTCTACCAGCTATTAAGAATACCCACAAAAGTCACAAGATTGCAGAATCTAAAGGAACTGGTTCTCCGATGTCTTGATTTATAGTTATACCAACTGCTATATTGACCACGGGGACTGGTTTTCAATATATAAGCAGAGACTATCCCTGCATTTTGTTTACACAGACTCTCCTACGCTGTATGGGACACTACTTTCTCTGCATCTCACCACTTATGATCTATGAACTGTTGATTCTAGCATACTGCCCCTGGTGGCGGCTTATCATACATATCACTTTGATTTATCAAATTTTTGTTCACATTTGTTGCACTGAACCTATGGTGTTTTAGCATACAAATCGGTCACATTTAATAAGGTCACAAGAGGTTAGTGAGGTATATACACAAACCTCTTCACCACGCAAGTTATTAGCTAAACCCCCAATAGGGGGCCTATATCAAAGTTTTTTTTCCTAAGTATCTCTCCTTGTTTATTTTACTATATTAATTTCAGTTTTGGCTGCACGGACACCTGGGAGTCACCCATTTGGAGGGTCTCTCCTCGGGGGTGTGTCTAAGCGTCAATTACAATCACTTGCACAGCACTTATTCACTTTATCACAAGTTACGCGTGATACACTTCATTGGTCCTAGGGATTTTTTCAGGAAGAGATAAACTAAATTAATTAAGTTTTTCATATTTATTGAAGACACAGTACACTTTATCACTTGCATTACCCCAAGTGACCAGCAGCGCCATATACCCCATCTAATCAGCCATGAACCTTTTAATATCACTTTAATAATGGATTATACAGAGCTGCTTTAATTTGTGTCTTTTTTAGTCATGGGCGTCCGCTCCATAGGGCAGGGGGGGGCAATTACCCCCCCCCCCTGGAATCGTAAGAGAAGACACTTGACTTGCCCCCTGTGTTGTAATGGCCGCCGTCGCCGCCTCTGCGGCAGCTGTGGACTTTTTTTTTTTATAAGTCTGCTGCTGGCCTGGGGGCTGGGGCTGCTCTCAGTCTGTTCCGACATATTCACCGCGATACAGACACATCCGTCCCTCCCCCCTTCACCACCGGCTCGAGCATCGTATTGGCTCTGCCGCTCAGGCCTCTGCTTAACATCCCGGCTGTTCTGTTCCGTGATTGGCTGCCTCAGCCTGCCTGCCTGTTTAAATGTTGCACTTGCTATGCCCATGCCGATCCAGCCGGCCGGTGCAGCGCCGACTCCTCCCACAGGTGCGTGGCGTTCAGTAGCCGAGACGAGAGAGAGAATACGCTGCCAGTGCCTGCCCTGGGCCTATGATCGATCGCTGAAGAACCACAGGTAACAGAAGCAGTGCCACATACACTGTTACACACACACACACACACACACACACACACACACATATATATTTTTTTTTTCAGGAATAGCTCAGCCCAGCTGTCCAACTTTACAATCAGCAAATTGCAATATATAATATTCTCCTCCTAACTGGCACAGTGGTGTGGCACAGGCTGTTATATAATCTTCAGACTTCTTCACTTTGTATGGAACTGGAAGTTACTCAGTCTCTCACTCTAAGGCATACCAGTACATGATGCCCAGCAGCCCATATAAATATAGCCTAGAGATTAGAGAATGTACGTCTTGTTGTCTGTGTTGTGGGCGGCCATATTTTGATCTTGATGAAAACAATCTATACAGTATTGCATCAGGTTTCTCAAACCTTTGCATGCCTGCGCTTTATGCGATAATGACTAAGCCCCTCCCCTTCATGACATTGTCAAAAAGGGACCGAGCATGGATGACCTTAAAATGATGCCCCCCCCTGAAAAAAAGTCAGCGGACGCCCATGTTTACAGTATATCTGCCTTAACGTGATATTAGAGTGATATTTTTTTTTAAAATAACAAACATGTTATACTTACCTGCTCTGTGTAATGGTTTTGCACAGAGTAGCCCAGATCCTCTTCTCGGCTGCGCTCCTGGCCCCTCCTTTCTGCCGAGTGCCCCCCACAGCAAGCATCTTGTTATGGGGGCACCCAAGCCGAGCCACTGCTCTGTGTTTCTCTTCTGACACGGTGCTGCTGCTCGGCCCCACCCCCCTCCTTCTCCTGATTGTCTCACTGGCTGTGATTGACAGCAGCAGGAGCCAATGGCTCCTGCTGCTGCCAAAAGCCAATCAGGAGTGTGAGTCCCCAGAGAGGCAAGGCTCTCCTGGACATCACTAGATCAAGAGGGGGCTCAGGTAAGTATTGTGGGGGCTGCACACAGAAGGTTTTTTATCTTCACGCATTGAATGCATGAAGGTAAAAAAACCTTGTGCCTTTATAACTACTTTAAAGTGATATTAAAGCCTTGTTTTTTTGGTTTGTTTTTTAAACAACAATCATGTTCTACTTACCTGCTCTGCATAATGGTTTTGAACAGAGGCAGCCCAGATCCTCTTCTCGGGTCCCTTGTCTTCGCTTCTGGCCCCTCCCTCCTGCCATGTACCCCCACAGCAAGCTGCTTGTCCCAAGCAGGCATGCTCCCAACCTGTGGCTCTGTGTGTCCATTTACACACAGAGCCGCAGCTCGGTCCTGCCCCGTCCGTCTCCTGATTGGCTCACTGGCAGTGATTGACAGCAGTGGAAGCCAATGGCTCCCGCTGCTGCCAAAAAACAATCAGGAGTGTGGGTACCCAGAGAGCCAAGGCTCTCGTGGACTTCGCTGGATCGAGAGGGGGCTCAGGTGTGTATTAGGGGGGGCTGGGAGCTGCATACAGAAGGTTTTTATTCTATGCATGAAGGTAAAAAAAAAAAAACTTGTGCCTTTACAACCACTTTATAGTCATCAGTAATGTAAGGAGTATACAACGCTGCACTTTACCTATACTGGGCATACCAACACGCTCAATTTAGTGTAGGAGCCTTGAAAGCAGAATGAGCATTCCCTGTGCAGGTAAACACTGCCCTTGCATGGGTGTATGCTATAGTACAGTGGTCTCCAAACTGCGGCCCTGGGGCCACATGCGGCCCTTTGCTTGCTTCTATCCGGCCCTCGGAGCACTATTTTTATCCACCGACAACAACAATGGGGCATAATTCCCCCCCCCCTCCACTGACACCAATAAAAGGGCAGAATTCCTCCCAATGATACCAACGATTGGGCCCAACGACACCAACGATGGTGCTTAATCCCCCCCACTGACAACAAAGATGAGGCTTTGTTTATTCACGCTGGCATCAGGATCTTTTCTACTCTCAATGTTCGGCCCCCGTTAATTCTGAAGGACAGTAAATTGGCCCTTTGTTTAAAAAGTTTGGAGACCCCTGCTATAGTATATAGTGTGAATGAACCCTTACCCTCACAATTGCCAATGCCTCCCACCCAAACTGGTGTTAGCGAAGCCGACACACTCTTACGTGTTTGTTTTTTGTAGTTTTGTTGGCTAAAACCATCTGGAAAGTGGCTTCTTCTCTACACCTTGCCCAGTTAGCCTCCCTAAATAGTTTTATTGTATTCCTGTAACTTGCAGGTCCTTTGCTACTATATATACCCTTTTACACACAGGAGTTATAATACTACACTGCAATGCCGCCATATTACATCTCTATCTGTATACCTGGGTGGATTCCAATTTTATGGCCCCATTACTTGCCCTATTCTTATCCCTAACCAGGTGCTTTTTGTTTCCTGGAATATCCAGGGGACTTCATGACAAACGTAACCACTTGCCGTCCAGGCTTTTTGTTTACATCAGAATTTTTTGCTATAAAATGACTTAGAACCCCCAAACATTATACAGTCTTTGTTTAACAGAGTCCCCAGGGAATAAATTGGCGATAGTTGCAATTTTTCTATGTCGCACAGTATTTGTGAAGCAGTTTTGTGAATGGAATCATTTAGTAAAAAATACAGTTCAACTACTTGCCGACTCCAATGGCAGCGGTGGGCAAATGGGCTAACAGGTATGTCCCCTTTAATTTGCCGCACTCTCCGTGACCGTGCCCGCGGGACCCGTGGACTCTATGTGCGTCGTTGTCGAGCGATCGTGTCACGGAGCTGCAGCTCCGTGACACACCTATGTAAACAAGGCATTTCCCTGTTCTGCCTAGTGACATGACCGGGATCTACTGCTCCCTGTCAGTCATCGGGAGCAGTGATCGCTGTCATGTCAGTGGTAGCCCATCCCCCCTACAGTTAGAATCACTCCCTAGGACACACTTAACCCCTTGATCGCCCCCTAGTGTTTAACCCTTTCCCTGCCAGTGTCAGTTACACAGTAATCAGTGCATTTTTATAGCGCTGATCGCTGTATAAATGACAATGGTCGCAAAATAGTGTTAAGTGTCCCATGTGTCTGCCGCAATGTCGCAGTCACAATAAAAATCGCAGATCGCCGCCAATACTTGTAAAAAAAAAAAAAAAATTACTAATAAAAATGCCATAAATCTTTCCCATAGTTTGTAGACGTTAAAAATTTTACACAAACCAATCAATATCCACTTATGTTCTACATATTTTTGGTAAAAAAAAATAAAAAAAAATCGCAATATGTATATATATTGGCCTAAACTATATTTTTGGGGGATATTTATTATAGCAAAAAGTCAAAAATATTGAATTTTTTTCAAAATTGTCGCCCTTTTTTTGTTTATAGTGCAAAGAATTAAAACCGTAGCGATGATCAAATACCACCAAAAGAACGCTCTATTTGTGAAAAAAAAAAGGACGTCAATTTTGTTTGGGTGCAATGTCGCATGACCGCGCAATTGTCAGTTAAAGCGACGCAGTGCCAAATCGCAAAAAGTACTCTGGTCAGGAAGGGGATAAATTCTTCCAGGGCTGAAGTGGTTAATGAAAAAAAAAGCACAATATTTACCCCAATATTTTGTATAATGTGAAAGATGTTGTTACACCAAGTAAATAGATACCAAACATTTCACGCTTTAAAATTCTGCATGCTCATGGAATGGCGACAAACTTTGGTACTTTAAATCTCCATAGTTGACGATTTAAACACCTTTACAGGTTGCCGGTTTAGAGTTACAGAGGAGGTCTAGCGCTAGAATTATTGCTCCTGCTCTAACGTTCACAGCGATACCTCATTTGTGTGGTGTGACTACCGTTTACATATGCGTGTGCAACTTGCGTATGCACGGAGGGATGGGGGATAAATAGAAAAAAGGATGACAGGTCTTCTTTATGGAGAGATCTGGGGTCAAAAAGACCCCCATTCTCTTTTTTGCCTTTAAAAGCTAAAGATAAAAAGATCCTTTGCTTTAAAAAAAATAAAAATTTCCAGCCTGGACTGGAAGTTGCGATAGAACTTCGCTCCGGTCCTCCAAGGCTATAAAGGCGATCAAAGAGTATCTACTCTTTGAACACCTATGGGAGCAGCTGGACGCACCGTCTGATCATTTCTTGGGCGAACCGGCGGAAACTGTACTTCGGAAAGCTTTCCAGTGGCTCATGAGAAAGCCAGCCGCCGTCTGCAAAAAACTATACTGGGGTTGTGGCTGATATCTTCAGCCATAATCCCGATAAACCGCAACGTATGTGAAGGTATTGCGGTCGGCAAGTGGTTAAGAAATCTAAAGGTTTTATTTAACTCAGCAAAAAATAGGATTTTTTACTCACCGTAAAATCCTTTTCTCTGAGTCCATGGACCGACACAGCTTCTCTATTGACAAAGTGGGTATTATCCGTTAATTAGGAGTGACTAGGCAGAAAAACTTGTAAAAAGTGTTGCATCACACCTTCTACAGTACCGCCCAGGGGGCGGACCCTCTGGGTATACCCTCTCAGTCTGCACATCGCAGATCAGTTCGTCAAAAAGCAGTACAAACTTAAAAGGAGGGGTGGGTGCTGTGTCGGTCCATGGACTCAGAGAAAAGGATTTTACGGTGAGTAAAAAATCCTATTTACTCTTTCGTCCATGGACCGACACAGCTTCTCTATTGACAAAGTGGGACGTCCCAAAGCAGTGTCAGAGAAAAAACGAGGGGTGGTAACAGCATAAAAACAAACTTCACCCCAAAACACAAAACAGCACTCCTCCAACGGAGGAGTTGCAACTCTAAACAGCCGCCTGCAAAACCTTGCGGCCGAAAGAGGCATCCGAAGATGCACCTACATCAACTTTGTAGAATTTTGTGAAAGTGTGAGCGGACGACCAAGTCGCCGCTTTACATAGTTGGGAAACAGACGCTTGATGTCGGAAAGCCCAAGAGGCACCTATTGCCCTGGTCGAATGCGCCGTGACAGGAAAGGGGGGCGCCTGACCCTTTAAGGCGTAAGCCTGGATTACTATCTGTCGGATCCACCTAGAGATGGTGGCCGATGAGACTGCTTGGCCCTTCTTGGGACCAGCCACCGAAACAAACAGTGAGTCTGACTTCCGGAACAGGGAAGTAGCAGATATGTATACTCTCAAAGCTCGGACAACGTCCAAGGAATGCAACGCCGACTCCTTAGGATTCGACGGCTGAGGACACAAGGATGGAAGTACAATGTCTTCGTTGAGATGAAAAGCCGAAACGACCTTCGGAAGAAAGGAAGGCTGCGGCCGCAGCACCACCTTATCCTTGTGGAAAATCAAATAGGGAGCCTTGCAGGACAAGGCTGCCAGCTCAGAGACTCGTCTAACTGACGTAACAGCCACCAAAAAGACCACCTTCTGAGAAAGTGTCAACAGGGGAACATCTCTAATATTCTCAAACGGTGCCGTCTGAAGCACCGAGAGGACCAGGTTCAAGTCCCACGGAGGTAACGGGGGGCGGACCGGAGGGGCCACATGTCGAACCCCCTGCACAAATGTACTCACGAGAGAGTGAGTCGCCAGGGGTCGCTGAAAAAAGACAGCCAGGGCAGATATCTGTCCCTTAATCGTACTTAGGGCAAGCCTTTGGTCTACCCCATGCTGTAAAAACAGCAGGATTCTGGAAACCAAATAGGTACGCGGATGCCATTTCATTTCCTCACACATGGAGATGTAGGCCCTCCAAGTGCGGTGATAGACCTTCCTAGAGGACGGTTTCCGAGCACTTCTCATAGTAGAAATTACTGAGTCTGACAGGCCCCGGTCTCTCAGTACCTGGTTCTCAACAGCCATGCCGTTAAAGCCAATGACTGTAAAGCAGGATGGAATATGGGACCTTGCGACAGCAGGTCCTTCCGTAGTGGTAGGCGCCAGGGGACGTCTGCTACCAGACGTACTAGATCGGCGTACCAAGGACGCTGAGGCCAATCTGGAGCGATTAGGATCATTGGAATTCCCTCTGCCTCCACTCTGCGGAGCAGAAGAGGAAGAAGCCTTAAGGGAGGGAAGGCATAGATTAGCCGATACTGGCCCCACGATGCTACCAACGCGTCCGTTGCGTCTGCCCATGGGTCTCTTGACCGGGCCACAAACCTCAATACCTTCCGATTGAGTCGGGAAGCCAGAAGATCTACGTCTGGTGTGCCCCATCTTTGGCAGAGGAGTTGGAACACCTCCGGGTGTAAGGACCATTCTCCTTGGTCCAGCATCTGGCGGCTCAGGTAGTCCGCCTGCCAGTTTTCCACACCCGGAATGTACACGGCCGACAGTGCCGGTACGCTCCTCTCTGCCCACTTCAGGATGCGAGCGATCTCCGATGCTGCAGCTGAGCTTCTTGTTCCTCCTTGATGATTGACATATGCCACTGCTGTGGCGTTGTCTGACTGGATCCTGACTGGACGCCCTTGCAGTCTCTGAGACCATTTGAAGAGGCACAGCTTGATCGCCCGGATCTCCAGGACATTGATCGGCAGGAGGGCTTCCTCTGGGGTCCAGCGACCTTGCGCCGACTGGACACCCCAGACTCCCCCCCAACCTGTAAGGCTGGCGTCCGTCGTGATCACTATCCAGTAAACCGGAAGAAATGACTTCCCGGCCATTAGAGCCGGTGCTGTCAGCCACCATACCAGGGATCTCCTGACTAGGTGGCTCACTCGGATTTGATAATCCAGAGATGAAGGGCATCTGTTCCATCTGGACAGAACTTCCCTCTGTAACACTCGAGTGTGGTATTGAGCATATGGGACCGCCTCGAAGGAGGCTACCATGAGGCCCAACACTCGCATGCAAAAACGGAGTGACGACCAATTCCTGGAAGTCAGCTGCCGTACTGCAGCCCGGAGGGTCTGCAACTTCTCCACAGGGAGGAATACCTTTGCCTCTGAGGAATCCAGAATCAACCCCAGGTACACTAGGCGTTGAGTGGGCACCAATACTGACTTTTGCGTGTTTAGTATCCAACCACAGTCTCGAAGAGTCTGACAGGTAATGGACACGCTTACCTCTAATTCTGAGCTTGAAGGGCCCTTCAGCAGAAGGTCGTCCAAGTAACCTGTGATAGCGATACCCCGCTGTCTTAGAAGTGCCAGAATCGGAGCGAGCACCTTGGTGAACGTCCTGGGTGCTGAGGCAAGGCCAAACGGGAGGGCCACAAACTGGTAGTGGTTCTTCCCGATAGCAAATCGCAGAAACCTCTGGTGTCTGGAGTATATGGGGACATGCAGGTATGCGTCCTTGATGTCCAAGGAGGCCAGAAAGTCCCCCGGATGGAGAGCCGTGACTACGGATCGAACCGACTCCATCCGAAATCTTTGTACCTTCACAAAGCAATTGAGGGCTCTGAGATCCAAGATTGGACGAACCCCCTCCTTCTTTGGCACAATGAACAGATTTGAGTAAAAACCCTGACCCCGTTCCTGTTCTGGAACTGGAATAACTACCCCGCGTTCCAGTAGACCCTGGACCGCCCCATACAGGGCCTCCCGACGGGTCGGTAGTAGCTGGAGATTGGAGGTGATGAATCTGTCTGGTGGACAAGAGAGAAATTCTATCTTGTAGCCTGAGGAGATTACTTCGCAAACCCACCTGTCGGAGACTAGAGCAGTCCACTGAGTCGCGAATTTGCGAAGACGTCCCCCCACCCGAGAGCTGGGTGGGGGCGGACCTTCATGTGGACGCAGATTTGTCCACAGGCTTGTTGGGTCTGCGGGACCAAGGACGCTTTTGTCCTTGGGCAGGCGCTTTATCGGCCTGGGGTCTTTTCCCTGTCGCCTTAAGAGGGCGAAAAAACCGCTTACGTGCAGTAAAGGAGGGCCCTTGCCCTTGGCGTGGTCCCCTACCCTTGCTAGTTTGGGGAAGCAAAGTGCTTTTACCTCCTGTAGCATCCTTGATGATGTCATCCAGAGAAGCCCCAAAAAGTCTGTCGCCCTTAAAAGGCAGATCCAATAGGGCTTTCTTGGAAGTCTGGTCCGCAGACCAGCCCTTTAGCCAGATCAGGCGGCGTATTGCTACTGCATAAACCGAAGCTCTTGACAGCAGGGGAATAGTATCCATGTCTGACTCGCAGACAAACTTAAGGCCCTGGACCAACTGGTCGGCCAAAGTTATCTCATTAGGAGGAGCATCTCGCTCCTTTAACCCCTGGAGTAGCAATTTTGCCCATTCAGTAAGTGTCTGAGACACTAGGGCCCCCGCCAATGCCGGGCGTACTGCTGAGCCTACCACTGAGTATAGGTAGCGAGCGAGTGCTTCAGCCTTCTTATCCACAGGGTCCTTGAAAACAGGAGCCCCTTCTACTGGAATAGTGGTGGCTCTATTAAGTCTGGACACCGAAGGGTCCACTATAGGGGGAGAGGTCCATATCTTCAGAAAACTCTCCTCAAAGGGGTACCGTACTGCAAACCTCTTTGGGGCTGTAAAGACCCTCAGTGGGTTCTCCCATTCCTTGTATAAGAGTTTGTTAAAATAAGACACACAAGGGAACACCTTAGCAGTGCGGTCAGGTTTACGAAACCCAAAGGGGACTGGAGTATCTGCTACTTCTTCAGTCCTTTCCAACTTTAGCGTATCCCGCACTGCAGTAATAAGGTCAGATACCAAAGCCGTCTCGCGTACTGACCTGGACTTGGAGTCCTCCTCACTGTCCGATCGGTCACGGTCTGCAGTCTCTGATGCATCAGAATCTGGGCCATGAGCCGTAGCTGGACCTGGTTCTGCATCAGAAATATCCCCAGAAGATTGCAGGGGACGGGGGCGTTTATTACCCCCTGTATTCCCGTGTGCTGCTTCCACCCTGGCAGCAAACGCCTCTAGGATTGCCGACATAGCGTCCATAGACACCTCAGGGACACCAGCTGCTAAATCTGGTGTTTCAGGGGAGAAGACATCTGGCTCAGATGCCATGCTGACCACACGCTGACACTCACAGGGCTCCAGGCAAGATATCAATAGGCCACCCTCCTGCGCTGCAGAGATGCTGGGTTACCCAGAGGACTCACCACCCTGGATAGGTACTGCTATGCTGCGCCTATGATGCTGTCCCCTTGCTGCTGTGTCAGTCTGCTTCTTTTATCAGCACTTCCTGTGTGAATTTTCGCGCCAGTGTAATGCACCCTAGAGGCCGGAGGCTCTCGCAAAATGGTTGCCAAAACCGTCTGTATGGAAGATAATGTGGGCTCTAAGAAAATGGCCGCCGACAGAAGATAGAGGTCAGGCAGCCATAGCCCACAAAAAAGATGGCCGCCGAACGGCAATATCTGCATACAGGGTGGACAAACATGGCCGCCGATCACCTGATAGGGGCCAGTGGGTGTGGCCGAACTACAGGAAGATGGCCGCCAGGCAGTTACAAGAGGCCAAACTTGGCATGGACCACCTCAAAATGGCCGCCGACAGCATGGAGACACAGAAACACAGGTAAGCAAAAATGACATTTCTTTTAAATGTTAGTTACAGCCAGCCCCGCTCCAGTGGGACCCCCTAGGTGACCCCCAGCACCCAGCAACCTTTAGCTAGAAGCCCAGGGAGGAGGGAAAGGCAGGGAGAGAGGGAAGAAAGGGGCCACAACCACTTACTTGATCTCTCCAGGAATGTCCAGCTAAATCACCCAGCCGAGGCAGGGGAGTTTTACTTACCTATCCTGCATGTATTCTGCTGGAAGACATTCCAAACAGATCATCGTCCGCGCACGGAAGGTGACTGTTGGCCAGGCATGCTGTGAATGGACCCAGAAGGGACGATCATATGTATGCCCTGGAGCATGACGCTCACCGGCCAGGCTGCTGCGACTCGGCCGTAAGGTCAGCCGAAGCTGAGCGGTCCGATGCAGGCCCTGGAGCGTAGGCTCACCGGCCACCCGTGGAGCGACGGGCATGTCGTGGAAAACCCAGCGCGTAGCTAGGGTCGGCACACGCTCGATGGCCGAAACTGGGGAGACTACAAGGATCGAGGATCCAGCCTGTCACCCAGTCGGCAGTTGATCGAAGATCGCAGGAAACAACAAATGTAGCAAAAAAATAAAAAATATATATATCTTTTTTCCCCGGACCAATGAGCCCGAAGGGAGCCATGTCCTACTCCTTGCTAGACAGAAAAAAACTGATCTGCGATGTGCAGACTGAGAGGGTATACCCAGAGGGTCCGCCCCCTGGGCGGTACTGTAGAAGGTGTGATGCAACACTTTTTACAAGTTTTTCTGCCTAGTCACTCCTAATTAACGGATAATACCCACTTTGTCAATAGAGAAGCTGTGTCGGTCCATGGACGAAAGAGTAATAAAATTGTTTTTTCTTTACAAGAAACCCAAGCCATTAACGCTTATCTTCCATCATCCTTTTCCTTCACCTTTGTACTGTACATCACCTGCTTACAGAATAACGTATCATCTACTTCTATGAATAAAGCTCGTTACCTTAATTTACAAAGGCCCTTCACCTTATTGTGTAATGATTTTTTATTCTTGCTCCTCTCGCAACACCTTAACTGTATGACTCATACCGTGAGAGACCCAGATCTAGCCAGATTAATGCCCCATAAACCCATCAAATATAATCATCATCAAGTGTTTAACATACAAATCATGTACGTCACTACTGGCACCTAAGTCATGTCACCCTTGATATAGAGAAGATATTTGACAAAGTGGATCTGTGGCCTAAAATGGGGAAGACGGGGGTTTCGGTGTCAATTCATTAATAGGATAAAACCTCTCTATAGCCAGTCAATGTCGGTTATTTATCGAGATGCATCTCCCCCACTTTTTCTCTCTTCCAAATAAAAGAAGACAGGGTTGCCCTCTTTCCCTGGTACTATTTGCCATAGGAATGGAACCTGCGGCTGAGACATTTCAAGTTTCTCCACACACCACTCATTTAAAGATAGGCTGGCTAGAGGGTAGCATTGCATTAAATCTAATGAATTTAAATGAAGGAAAAGTGAAGGTGTCGAGCAACTTTTCCATTTCCCCAATTGGATGCATCAATCTAAGCAAATGAAAATTTTGCCCAAATTTTCATAGCCATTTTCCCTGATATCAACCACCTAAATCCTTTAAAACTTTGCAACAACTAACAAGTTTTCTTTGGGGAGGCCAGACGCCAAGTTACAAATTCACAAGGACTCGGTCAATATCACAGTGTAAACTGACTATGCCAGATTTCTATAAATATTTTATTGTAACAATTATTAAAAAGGAATGTAAACCCCCGTCGATTATTTCTCTTTTTCAATTAGAATATTATATAAGCTGACCGCATTGCATATTACATGTGAAATTAGCAAAAACGAGGGCTGCCAATACCTTTTTTTTCCTGTTGTAATTCTCTCTACTTCGCCGTAACCAAGCCTGGATCCAAGATACACGGCTGCTGTCTTGTTTCACTCCCCTGTGTGACATCTTGTTCAGTCACACGGGGAAGTATCAGGAAGAAGAGAAGGAGTGAAAGAACGCAAGACTTCTCTTCTGTGCCAGACAGAAGGGAAGTTCGCTCAGTGTCAGTTCCGGAATCGATTAAAATGAAAAACAGGCAAACTTTAAAGTGGTTGTAAACCCACTTATGCAACTTGCACCTACAGGTAAGCCTAGATTAAGGCTTACCTGTAGGTGCAAGAAATATCTCCTAAACCTACACGGTTTAGGAGATATTTGCAAAAAATGACATGCATCGGTGTCTACGGCGCATACGCGCCATAGACAACGGCGCATTCACAAATCCAGCTTAGCCGGATTTGACGGCTCCCGCATGCGTCTTCGTCCCTCCGGCCAATCACAGCGCTGGAGCGGCGCTGTGATTGGCTGGAGTGGCGATACCCGGAAGTAACCTTTTGTGTATCGCCGCAGCGATGGCTGCGGCTGGAGAGAGAGACGAGGATGGCTTCGGGGGCCCCGATCTAAGGTAAGTGATGCATAATGAGAGCTAGTATGCTAGTCATATTAGCTCATTATGGCTTTGTCTTGCAGGGGTGATTTAAAAAAATAAAACATTTCTAGGGTTTACAACCACTTTAAATGCCGGTTTTGAGGGGGAAAAACTGCGCAAGCGCGGTGACGTCATCAGAACTAAAAATACGATTTTAGAGGTAATTATGGCAGTGAGTACACTTTCCCAGGCAGCGATCAGCTGCCTGTGTTATGGGCTATTTTTTTAAATAATGTTATTTCCGAGGGTTTACAACCACTTTAACAGCTTGATGGTGGCTAAAACATGACACTGGCAATCCAGCATCAGTGCTTGAGGCCACAATAATTCGTTTTTTGGAGGTACTCAAATTCCTCCTTTTTTCGCCACCTAAGATCTCCCCTACCCTCCTACTCTGTCAATGCTAAACAAAACAGCCTCTTCATGGGAACCGCTTTATGGAGATGGCCTAACCTCCTAACATTTTCTGAGTATTCCTCACCTTCAGTGCTGGGCAAAATATGGCAATCAAACTTCGGTAGATATAGTTGTGCTCAAAAGTTTGCATACCCTGGCAGAAATTGTGAAATCTTGGCATTAATATTGAAAATATGACTGATCATGCCCAAAAAATGTCACAAGTTCTGCCAGGGTATGCAAACTTTTGAGCACAACTGTATATGCCAAAGCCAAGTCCCTGGCTGTTTTCCATAAACGCGCTCACTGAACTGCATGATGATGAGTGGGGGGGGGGGCCATCAGCAATTATTGGCACCACTGCGTGTCTGAAAACGTATAGGTCTATTACTTTACTATGTAAAAAAGGCCATACCACCCTCCTTGGTTTTCTGGAAGAAGCATCAATTTATGGCTATACCAAGAAATCTACAAACATAGGGGCTGTGCTTTCAAGTTCCTTAAGGTTAACCTATTCACAGCCACAGACATTTATGCAGCTTACCTACTACCTGGCCTATACACCAGCACTGTGTATCAAATTCCTGTGCCCACCATAAAATACATAGATTTTCATCATAGACTTTCTACGCACCTACCACTTCTATAGGCCTCAAGGATTCTAAGGGGACCTTCTCTATACTATACCAATCCTACCTTTAAAGCGGAGTTCCACCCAAAAATGTAACTTCCGCTTTAAGGGCTGTTGACCCCCTGACATACCACATTTGGCATGTAATTTTTTTTTGGGGGGGGGGAGCGGGTACCCTGTTTTTAGTGGCACCCAGCTCCCACTTCCTCCCCTGGCACCGTGGCGGCGGAAGGAAGATCACCTCTCCCCTCTCCTTCCTTGCAATCTTCTGGGACATGTCACAGGTCCCAGAATATTGCCCGGCCATTCACAGCGCACAGTGCAGCTCGTGCAGTGTGGGCCCGGCTGTGAAGCCACAGCCGGGTGCTCACAGTTAGAATGCCGGCGCCGCAGAGAGGAGTGAGGCTTCTTGCACCAGTATCGCTGGACCGTGGGACAGGTGAGTGTCCGATTGATAAAGACAGCAGCTACACTTTTTATAGCTGCTGACTTTTAAATGGGTGAAACTCTGCTTTAAAGAGACTGCTGCACCATTAAGTTATTACCCTATACCAGGGATATGCAATTAGCAGACCTACAGCCGTTGCAAAACTACAAGTCCCATCATGCCTCTGCCTCTGGGTGTCATGCTTGTGGCTGTCAGAGTCTTGCTATGCCTCATGGGACTCTGCAACAGCTGGAGGTCCACTAATTGCATATCCCTGCCCTAAACTTTTGTAATTTTTGCCATGTTGCTCTGTTTTTTTTTATCCCATGGGCACTGAAGGAGGGCTCTTAGAAAACTACACTTTCCGAAAAAGTGATACTCCACTTTTGTGAAATAATGGGGTTGGTGTATGTGGAAAAAGCTAGAAAGGAACCCTGCCCAATTTATGCCCTCTGGGTGGAGAAGAGCAGTGTTTTCCTTCTCTCCACAATTAATGCAGAGCTTGCTAAATACTTTAAATCCTTATATACCCAGAGAGCCACTTATTCTGAATTGGTTCTTTCCAATAATCTCAGTTATTTTACCTTTCTTCATTTTCTCACCCAACTATAGACCAGTGATCTCCAAACTGCGGTTCTGGGGCTGGATGCAGCCTTTTGCTTGTCTTTATCCAGCCCTTGAGGCATTATTCCTGCCACTGACACCAACAAAGAGAAATCATTCCTGCCACTGACACCAACAAAGAGGAATCATTCCTGCCACTGACACCAACAACGAGGAATCATTCCTGCCACTGACACCAACAACGAGGAATCATTCCTGCCACTGACACCAACAACGAGGAATCATTCCTGCCACTGACACCAACAACGAGGAATCATTCCTGCCACTGACACCAACAACGAGGAATCATTCCTGCCACTGACACCAACAACGAGGAATCATTCCTGCCACTGACACCAACAATGAGGAATCATTTCTGCCACTGACACTAACTATGAGGAATCATTCCTGCCACTGACACCAACAATGAGGAATCATTCCTGCCACTGACACCAACAATGAGGAATCATTTCTGCCACTGACACCAACAATGGGGCATAATTCCTCCCACTGAAAACAAAAATGGGGCACTTTTCCTCTCACTGACATCAACTATTTCTCCCTCCTATACCAAAGTGTGTGTGTGTATATAAAAGGGTCAATGAGTTTCTGGACTCCTGACAGACCCTTGCATCTTTCATCCAGTGCTGCACTGACGATTCTGAGTCATGGGGAAAGCAAAAGAACTGTCAAAGGATCTGCGGGAAAAGGTAGTTGAACTATATAAAACAGGAAAGGGATATAAAAAGATAGCCAAGGAATTGAGAATGCCAATCAGCAGTGTTCAAACGCTAGTCAAGAAGAGGAAAATGAGGGGTTCTGTTGAAACCAAACCACGTTTAGGTAGACCAACTAAAATTTCAGCCACAACTGCCAGGAAAATTGTTCGGGATGCAAAGAAAAAGACACAAATAACTTCAGGTGAAATACAGGACTCTCTCAAAACATGTGGTGTGGCTGTTTCAAGATGCACAATAAGGAGGCACTTGAAGAAAGATGGGCTGCATGGTCGAGTCACCAGAAGAAAGCCATTACTACGCAAATGTCACAAAGTATCCAGCTTACAATACACCAAACAGCACAGAGACAAGCGAGTGAAGAGACCAAAATTTAGCTTTTTGACCACAACCATAAACACTACATTTGGAGAGGAGACAACAAGGTCTATGGTGAAAGGTACACCATTCCTACTGTGAAACATGGAGGTGGATCGCTGATGTCTTGGGGATGTATGAGCTACAAAGACACAGGAAATTTGGTCAAAATTGTTGGCAAGATGAATGCAGTATGTTATCAAAAAATCCTGGAGGAACATTTGCATTCATCAGCCAGGAAGCTGCACATGGGACGTACTTGGACATTCCAACATGACAATGATCAAAAACACAAGGCCAAGTCGACCTGTCATTGGCTACAGCAGAATAAAGTGAAGGTTCTGGAGTGACCATCTCAGTCTCCTGACCTCAATATTATTGAGCCACTCTGGGGAGATCTCAAACGTGCCGTTCATGTAAGGCAGCTAAAGAATTTACAGGATCTGGAGGCTTTTTACCAAGAGGAATGGGCAGCTTTACCATCTGAGAAAATAAAGAGCCTCGTCCACAAATACCACAAAAGACTTCAAGCTGTCATTGATGTTAAAGGGGGCAATACACGGTATTAAGAACTGGGGTATGTAAATGTAGCGCCCTCTTCTCTCCCCTCTTCGTCTTCAGCTCGTCTTTTCTCTTGTCTAGGGGTACCTTAGAGGGGAAGGGAGCGGGGACACCACGCCTGGCCTTCATCACAGGTGTCAGTGTGGTGTAAGCAAAGTTCCTTTTACCTTCGGGTCAGTGCTGTGCACCTGGAGCCTCCACCGAGAGTTACCTTGAACAATGTCTGTCAGGAAATGAGCCTCACACCATTAAAGTCCAACACTCCTTTATTCTTCTCGAATGAACACAATCAGTTGAACTCCCTTGTAGAAACAGAACAGAAAAGGAGGTGTGGATGCGAGTAGGCCCAGACACAATGTGTTCTCCACTTTCCTCCCTGAAAGTGGGTTGCGGTCTCCGAGCGAGGGGGGAATTTCCTTCCAGGCGGTCTCTGATGAGAGGCTCACCCGTCACTGGCAATATGCTGCACCAGGTCTTCAAGTGAGGAGCTCCCCCCGGTCCATTACGCCTTTCGGATTCGGGTTCCCAACCCCGGGGTTCCCTAGGATCTCCTTCCCTCGCGGGAATTCAGTGTTGGGCACTGAGCTCCAGACCTCCATCCGAGCACCTCACCCCAGGCTAAAGGTGCCTGGGATGGAACATGACCTCCGGCTGTCCTCTAGGCCTAGGCCGCCTAGAGGACCGACATGAACCACCGCCCACAGGCTGAAGGTGCCTGGGACTCGACCCCGTGACAAAGATGGCCGGCCCCTTTATACCCTCTCCCGGCAAGCACGGCGGGTTTCCTGCTCCACCATACCGCTGCCGAGGGAGGACAAAAAAGGAGGCACGGCACACAGCAATGATTCAACCCCAGCCCAGGGCGACAGCGCCACCTGCTGGGCTGCAGGGAATTACACATCACTGATGAAGTTCAAATTACACCCGGGAAAGTACATACCCGCTACATAAACTTTTGATCAGGGTCATTTGGGTAGTTTCTGTTGTCATTATGATTTAAAAAGAGTAAACACAGTTGATTGATAAAAAATGGCTTCAGCCAAACACTAACCATGAGTGAAAGAAAAGTTTTTGTGTCATCATTCATATTCTCTAAAAAATGGCCAAGAAATAATAAATTTTGCCAGGGTATGTAAACTTATGAGTACAACTGTACCTATTGAACTCAGATATGATAATCCTGGAGATCATACTTGCTATTAGATTGTTCAAAGCTAGTTTTGCCCTGGTGCATAGCGACCAGACCCGGTTAAGCCCCAGTAGAAATATATTTATAATATCCCTAGGCTTGGCGGTCTTATCACTTGATGCAGCAAAAGCTTTTAAATTCCATGGTGTGCAGGTATCTCTGGGGGGTTCTCCCATCGGTCCTGAGTTTCTAAATGGAGTAAATGATATACCTATTTCACTGCAGTAGTCAGAGCTAATGGCATCATTTCTTCACAAATGTCGGGGTACTCATCAATTTTGCCCTCTTTCCACAGTCCCCTGCAGTGTCCTTTACTATTATTTCGGGGCAATTTGGCCGGAGGACGCCCGAGTTTCTCCTCCTACAGATCCTGAGGCCGCCACCATCTTGTAGGCCTGAGGCCCTCCGGAAGAACCCAATCCCAGCAGTTTGCAAGGTGAGGAGACCGGTACCCGTCCCTCCCTGCCACCCATCCACCCACCTAGAGCAGTCCGGAGCTCAATCCGAGTCTCGGGGACATCCGCGGCTGGTGCGGCCTAGCGCGGCCTTCGGATCCCCAGTGTTTCCTGGAACTGTGCCCCGCGGGAGCGCGCCGCTGCCGGTCCGCTTCCGCTCCGGAGGTGCGGGCCTCTGTGCAGCGCTCACCCGGACACCCTTACTGGGCCCATCCACAGTCAAGGGTGACAATACGTGCAGGACAATAAAAACTACCTGCCTGAGCTTTATGGAGCTGTAAAGCAGGTATACGGCGGCCATCTTGGTACACCCTGGCAGACTTACAAGGCCTTCAACTCCCCTGCAGCCTGATACAGATCCCGTTCACTCATCGAAGCCTCCGATCCCATAGTAGAGCATTGAGGTGGGTTTCATCCCTAAAAGCGGATAGCAACAGCAGTCCGGGCCCCGTGGCCCCGCCGGGCGGACATCTTGCTACACCCGGCCTCAGGATTGCAAAGTTCTCCCTTACCCCTTTGCAGATGATCTTCTAAAGTGACCTGGCCTGAAAGACTACCCCCAGAGGTCACCATCAAAAAAACAAAAAACAAACAAAAAAGGACAGGGGAGGGAGAGAAGGGGGAAAAAAAAAAAAAAGGAGAAAAAGGGAGGAAGAACAACTCGGGTGGGACATACTGTGGATGCGCTCCGCTAACCCTGACTAAATAAACAGCCATCCCGAGCCTGCGTTTTTGGTTTCAACCCCCTAACCACCCATTCTTGTTTTTGGACTCCCCATAAGTCGTCACTTATTTAAATCGTTACCCCCCCGGCCGGCCGCTTACTCATACTCTGCAATCCGGCCCTCGGCCGGCTCCATCCAATGCCGTTGGGGGAGTCGGGCGGGAGTCGGCGTTCCGTAGTTAGAGGGTCCCGTGGCCTCCTCACCGGACTAAAGGTGACAGGATGAACTAAAAGACACATCCTCAAAAAAGAGGGGGCGCATGCGAGGCGCGATGCAAGACGACAGCTCTCTAACAACTCCGCCGGCCAAGGAGGAATATAGCTTGCCCGTGGGGCTGATGTGCAGACAAACAACCCAATAACCACCATCACCCCTGCAAGATACATCTGTGCATGCCTGGAAACTACAGGACCCGTGGTCGCCGGTCAAAACATTCTCCAATCAACATCTTGCTCCGATCCAAAGTGAAGGGCAAGATGTCCCAGGACAGCGCCCATCCCTCTCCACAGGCCTATCCAACAACTCCACAAGCCTCTCAGAAAACAACCACATCCAAACAAGTAAGTGAGTTCCCCTCACAGCTCACCAAAGCTGATCTAGATGCTAGTCTCTCTATCATGTATGACAAGCTGGCAAACAAATTCCACTCAGAACTGAAGACATCCACTAGCACACTACAGCAGGAGATAGCTTCCCTGGGAGGGCGTACAGACTTGTTGGAGACAAAACACGACGAATTGTCATTAGCCCATGAAGACCTGAGAAAGGATTTTGAGCTACTAGCTGAAAACTATTCCTATCTCCAAACACATGTGGAAGATTTGGACAACAGAAACCGAAGGAACAATTTAAGAATCCGCGGTGTCCCTGAGTCTATAACAGATTTAATGCCTGCTGTCTCAAGACTATTCCAGTCTCTCCTTCCTGACACCCCATCACGGTCCTTCACATGTGATAGAATCCACAGGGCTCTGCGACCCAAACCTCCTGCAGGCAAGCCTCCTCGTGACATTGTCCTTTGCATGAATTATATACATATATGCATATATTAAGGGCCGCCAGAAACTCGCACAACATGGAGTTCGAGGGAACGAGGATTCAAATATATCCTGACATCTCACAGGCCACCCTTGAAAGAAGGCGCAAGATGAAGGAAATAACATCAATCCTACAATCCGCCCGTATCAGATACAGGTGGGGATTTCCTTTCAGACTGATCGTTCCTCATAATGGCACCATATATTCAGTTATAAATGTCGCAGAAGGCAAAGAGCTCCTGCTCAAATTAGGATTGCTGGATCCGGAAGAAAACCAAAGACCACAATCTACACCACACTCATCACCCATTTGGGCCACTCCCTCCTCAAGACGCGATCAAAATAGAATGAGATCATCCATGCGATTTGCCAACCCATGAGCGTTGCTTGAGTCAAGTTAATTCCTTTTTTTTTCTTTTCCCCACCTTTGTGATTTGCTGATCCGAGAAAGAAAATTTTATTCATATTTAGACTCTTAATTCAGATGCGATTTGGTATCACATGAAAGATGTCTCAAGTAATTCTCTTTTGATTATATCCTCTCTACAATTTTCTAACTAAAAAAAAAAGAAGGAAGGGAGTGAAGGACGCTTCTAGCAAGTTCATTATCACTCATTTCAGCTACACAATTTGCTGGCCCATGATAGAATACATTATTAAGGTAAAACTTTTCAACCCGTTTAAGAGCTATGCAAAGCCATGAAAGTCGCATCTATCTAGTCTGGTTTTCTTTTTTATTAACTCTTATGTTCGGTTATTCCTTGAGAAATGCCACAGACGGGCAGTAAAACTCTAGCTACTTTTTTGCATTATACCTGCCCAGGAAAAACGCACTCAACAAACTTCAATATATTATTTCACCTGAGCGATTTGACAATCAAGGAAATATACCACAAACTAATACAAACTAACTAGTTTATCTATGGGACATACTAGACCTTGAATGACACCCTAAATAGAATTAATCTTCTGTTATAATTTTCGTTTTGTTTCACTTTTTTTTTTTTTTTTCACCCATGCGATCAGTGAATCCAGGTAAATCGCACTAAAGTATTGAAACCTTTTCTCTTCCTATCACAAGATAGCACTCACCACTTTTAGGGGCGTGTACTCATTTTTTTTTATATGTGGCTTAGTTAAAGCTGGAATTCTTATAACGCATGCACGCTAAATTTTTCAGTTTATTGGAAAAGTAGTGAGGGGAAGAGGAAGGAAGAAAAGAAAAATTAAATAGATAAAAAATGGAGAGTTGCTTAGTCTCTCCACCTCCGCTAGATTGTCCCCCCTCTCACTTTTGGAGTCTAGATATGGATCTAACAGCACGGTTTTTGGTGCTTTTGGTCCTACTCTTAGCCGCCCATTTCGGTAAGACTCCCGCAGTGAGATATGGACATTCCTGTCCAAAGATTATTGTTTTTAAGTCAAACTGTTTTCTTTTTCGTACATCACGGGACACAGAGCGACTTAGTCATTACTAATGGGTTATATAGATTACCTTCAGGTGTTGGCACTGGCCAATTCCAAACCGGAAGTACCCTCCCCTATATAAGCCCCTCCCATCCGGGAGCACCTCAGTTTTTTGCCAGTGTCTAAGGTGTTGGCCAAAGAGTAACATGTGTTTTCACTGGGCTTGCGTACAGGTTCTTTTGGGCCTTAGTAAGCTGTTCCGGATCCCACCAAAAAAGCTTCATAGCTAAACGGTCGGTACCCGGGCCTTGCAGCAGAAGAGCAAGGTTTTGCCTGTAATGCCTCTCTTAGGAGGGCTGGACCCTGGGATCCAGAGCTCTGGTCATACCCACGACCAAGATGTTGTCTGTGCAGGGTGCTATACAGGTCCAGGGGAGTGGAATCCTTGGGAACCCGGTCCCTGAAGGTTTAATTACAATGCCTGCCGTGATAGGTGAAGTTTGGACTTCTGTGGACCAAACAAAGTCCTGCGGCGGGGATCAGGTAAGTGGGGGCCCCCAGGAACTTGGTTCTATTGGGGGACCCCCAAGCCTAATTTGTCTTTCTGTCTGTTACCTAACGGTATTCCCGCTAAATATCTGTGTTTGCCTGTAACTACTGAAAATGTAAAATTTTAATAGTAGTCAAGAAAAAAAAAAAGGGACCGCGGTACCTGTGTTAAACCACTAGAGGCCGCTGTAGTCCATTTTTCTTGTCATGTGGATCTTTGGTTTTCTCAAGTCAAAAGATCCAGGCAGTTGGTAAGTTTCTCTGTGGGAATCCACTTCCTCTGCCCTGTTGCTGCGCTCATCCACCGCACAGGCCCTCCGGCAAAAAGGGCCCTGGCTCCTAGTCCCTGTTTGATTTCGAAAAGGGCGCCAATGGCGCACGGGCGTGCACGCGCCTCCTATGAAAAAAAAGGGGCGGGGCGGGTGGATGACGCTCGATGCGCGCCGCGGCGCTTCTGCGCATGTGCAGGCGTCCCAGCATGGTTAAAAGACACAGTACAAGTGTCAGCTGGATGCAAACAGAGCTAGCAACAAACAGTGGCACACAGAGGCGGTTGATGCAGGCATCCCCATAGAAAGGCACTTTAGTGGACACCAGCTGGTATATAGCAGCAACTGTGTTAGACTATTACCAGCAAAAATTGGTGTATGACGACGGGAATACCTCAGCTTTGTGCTTAAAGGATATGTCGTCCAGATGCTCCGGAAATAGGTCTTCCAGGAAGCCAAAGGGGTCTCCATCGGGCTCTGAGGATATTGGGCATGCTTGTACTGCACCAATCTCCCCTGAGAATTCAGAGGTCAGTAGCCGTAGAAACCCCGCAGGAATGCCTGGTGCTGCGGCTGTCCCCAGTCCACCTGCTCCTGTATATATCAGAGGAGGTTTTATCCTCAACTCTGGGAGGATTGGAAGAGAGATTAACAGAATTGATCGCTGCTTCCCTGTCACAGGAAAAGCGCGTCCGATCTCCGTCTCCTCCTTCAGAGTGCCTGTTAGTGGAGGAACAGCCCCACACAGAGATCGACCTACCTGAAGGGGATCAGGATGAGGTTGATTCAGTTATGGAGGAATCAACAGTGGAAGAACCTTTCTCAGCATCTCAGGCTGAAAGATTATGGGTTCAGTCTCTGACTAACATGGTCCGATCAGCATTTAAAATGCCTCTGGCGGAACCACCATCCACTACGGTTTCCTCGCTGGGGTCGCTAAAAGCTCCCCAGGCTGTCTGTTCCTTCCCAATCCACCCTTTATTAGAAGGGCTTATTTACCAGGATTGGGAGCATCCTGATAAAATATTTGCTCCCCCCAAGAGATTTCCGGTGATCTATCCCATGGAGGATAAGTTCATAAAAAAATGGAGGGTCCCTACAGTGGACGCAGCCATCTCTTCTGTTAACAAATCACTGACATGTCCAGTAGATAATGTTCCAATGTTCAAAGACCCAATAGATAAAAAATTGGAGTCTTTACTAAAATCTGCTTTCTCTACAGCAAGCATGGTGACACAACCTGCGGTAGCAGCGATTGGAGTCTGCCAAGCAGTGAAAGATCAGTTGAAACAAGTCTTAAGGGACTTACCAGATCAGCAGGCTCTTGCCCTAGCTGACCTGCCTAGAGCCTTGTGTTTTGCGGTGGACGCCATAAAGGATACAATCCAACAGGCCTCCCGCTTTACGCTGTCTATAGTACATATGCGTAGGCTTCTGTGGCTCAAAAACTGGTCTGCTGAAGCTCCCTGTAAAAAACTGCTGGTTAGCTTCCCATTTCATGGAGAACGCTTATTTGGAGAAGATCTGGACAAATATATCCAGAAAATTTCTGCCGGTAAAAGTTCACTCTTACCGGTTAAGAACAAGGGTAGAAGTCCTTCTTTTAAGAGGCCTACTTCTCCAGTCCCGGGCACATCGGCTGTGAAGCAGTTCCGACGGCCTCCGCGGTCAAATTCAGGGGGCAAAAATCAGGGACAATCACAGGGTAACAAGAAGCCCTGGATCAAGAGAGGTACAAAACCTCCCCCCAAGGCATGAAGCGTTGCCCCCACTCAATCGGGTGGGGGGAAGACTTCAGTTGTTCACAGAGACCTGGCGGGACACCATCAGAGACAGATGGGTGCTCTCCGCAGTAAGTCTGGGATACAAGCTGGAGTTAAAAGGCACTCCTCCTGCCCAATTTATGAGGTCAAACGTGCCAAGAGATCCCCAGAAGAGAGGATCCCTCTTTCTGGCACTAGAACAACTATTGCTCCAAGGTGTAATCATGAAGGTTCCCCTGGAAGAAAGCGGATTCGGGTTTTACTCGAACCTTTTCACAGTCCCCAAACCAAATGGGGACGTGAGGCCCATATTAAATCTAAAAGGGCTAAACAAGTTCCTAAATATCAGGACTTTTCGGATGGAGTCGATCCGATCGGTGGCCACCGCCCTACAAGGGCAGGAATGGTTAGCCTCGATCGACATAAAGGATGCTTATCTGCATATTCCCATCTTTCCGGCCCACCAGAAATTTCTACGCTTTGCAGTAGAAGGGCACCATTTTCAGTTCAGAGCCTTACCTTTCGGTCTGGCCACAGCACCACGAGTGTTCACAAAAATTCTGGCCCCATTATTGGCCAATCTAAGAACACAGGGTGTAACGATAATGGCATATCTAGACGACCTGCTACTAATAGACCACTCAGTGGAAAAGCTGGAAGTAGCTATTCACAAGACAATCAAGTATCTGGAATATCACGGTTGGATTATCAACCGGGACAAGTCAGCTCTAAGACCAGTCAAAAGTCTGGAATACTTAGGGCTAAGGCTGGATTCAAATCAGAGAAAGATTTTCTTACCTCCAGAGAAGGTGTCGTCTTTAAAAGATTTGACCCACTTAGTGGGTACAAAAAGAAAACCATCCATACGCCTCTGCATGAGGCTGCTGGGAAAAATGGTGGCTTCATTCGAAGCGGTACCCTACGGTCAATTCCATTCAAGGAATTTGCAAAGGGCCATACTGTCAGCCTGGAACAAAAAAGTTCAGGCTTTAGACTTACCAATGTCCCTGTCCCCTTCCGTTCGCAAGAGCCTCCATTGGTGGTTGGTGCCCCAGAATCTGGAAAAAGGGAAACCCTTCAGTCCGGTTTCTTGGAAGGTAGTCACTACAGATGCCAGCCTCATAGGCTGGGGGGCAGTACTGGAGCAATGGTCTCTCCAGGGCAAGTGGTCAGAAGCAGAAAAGGCCCTGCCCATCAATCTCTTAGAGATACGAGCAGCCCGGTATGCCCTAGTAGCATGGACATCCAAACTCCAAGGGTCCCCTGTCAGAATTCAATCAGACAATGCCACAGCAGTGGCATATATCAATCACCAGGGTGGCACCAGGAGTCGTGCAGCCCAGAGGGAAGCAAATTGCATCCTGGAGTGGGCAGAAAAATATGTCCCAGCCATATCCGCGGTTTTCATCCCAGGAGTGGAAAATTGGAGAGCGGACTTTTTAAGTCGCCAACAATTATGCCCGGGGGAATGGTCTCTTCACCCCGAGGTTTTCCAGGCAATATGCCAGCGGTGGGGAACACCGGATGTAGATCTGCTAGCATCCAGATTCAACGCAAAGGTGGACAGATTTGTGTCTCGCACAAGGGATCCTCTAGCTTGCGGCTCGGATGCCCTAGTGTTCCCTTGGGATCAGTTCAAGCTGATATATGCATTCCCACCGCCACAATTGTTACCGCGATTACTCCGCAGAATCAGGGTAGAAAAGAAACCAGTGATTCTGGTGGCTCCAGCGTGGCCCCGAAGGGCATGGTACGCGGAGATTGTAAAAATGTCAGTGAGGAGTCCTTGGACCCTCCCACATCGTCCGGACCTGCTGTCGCAGGGACCTATATACCACCCTTCCTTACCAGCCCTAGGTTTGACGGCCTGGCTATTGAAGCCCACATTCTGAAAAAGAGAGGGCTCTCTAATTCTGTGGTATCTACCATGATCAATGCCAGGAAGCCGGTATCCAGGCAGATCTATTATAGGATCTGGAAAGCGTACATTACGTGGTGTGAGGCCAAGAAATGGCATCCACGTAAGTACATGATAGGGAGGATTTTGGACTTCCTACAGTGGGCTGTAGATAGGAAGCTGGCCTTGAGTACTATCAAGGGTCAGATTTCGGCCTTGTCAATATTTTTTCAAAGGCCCTTGGCTTCGCATTCACTAGTCAAAGCTTTCATACAAGGAGTGATGCGTAATTAGCCCTCCGGTTAGTATTCCCATATGTCCTTGGGACTTGAACCTGGTTCTGTCAGTTCTACAGAAACAACCGTTTGAACCATTGCAACACATTTCCTTGGTTCTTCTCACCAGGAAATTGATTTTCTTAGTAGCCGTTTGTTCGGCTAAAAGAGTATCGGAATTAGCCGCCTTGTCCTGTAAGGAGCCATATCTGGTTGTCCATAAGGACAGAGTAGTATTACGTCCTCATCCAGCCTTTCTTCCTAAGGTGGTATCGAGGTTTCATTTGAACCAAGATGTGGTTCTTCCTTCTTTTTTCCCCAAACCTAGCTCGGTAGAGGAAAAGTTATTACATTCCTTGGATGTAGTAAGAGCAGTTAAAGCTTATCTAAAAGCCACTGCTCAGATTCGCAGAACGGATACTTTGTTTATTCTGCCGGAAGGCCCTAAAAAGGGTCAGGCAGCATCAAAATCCACTTTAGCCAAGTGGATTCGACAGGTCAGAATACAAGCCTATGGCTTGAGAAAGAGACCGCCTCCGTTCAAAGTTAGGGCGCACTCCACAAGAGCAGTTGGAACTTCATGGGCAGTGCATCACCAGGCCTCCCTGGCTCAAGTATGTAAGGCCGCAACATGGTCTTCGGTACACACGTTTACTAGATTCTACCAGGTAGACGTTAGAAGTCAGGAGGATGTCGCCTTTGGGCGCAGTGTGTTGCAGGCCGCAAAAGATCCTCATGCCTGATGGCGCCCAGCTTATGTATCCCTCCCCTCATTTGGCATTGCTTTGGGACGTCCCATTAGTAATGACTAAGTCGCTCTGTGTCCCGTGATGTACGAAAAAGAAAAAGGGATTTTTATAACAGCTTACCTGTAAAATCCTTTTCTTGGAGTACATCACGGGACACAGAGCTCCCACCCCTCTTTTTGGAACACTTATTGCTTGGCTACAAAACTGAGGTGCTCCCGGATGGGAGGGGCTTATATAGGGGAGGGTACTTCCGGTTTGGAATTGGCCAGTGCCAACACCTGAAGGTAATCTATATAACCCATTAGTAATGACTAAGTCGCTCTGTGTCCCGTGATGTACTCCAAGAAAAGGATTTTACAGGTAAGCTGTTATAAAAATCCCTTTTTTTTCAGCTTGACCCCTTGTTATTTTATATTCATTCTTTCCAGTTTTACAGCAAGTTAGGTAACATGTTCAGTTACCCTAGAAATTTTTAAATAATGTTCTTCCGGTTTATTTTGTTGTGTACTAATATACTTAAGTCTCACATAATCTACAGATTTATTGGATACTGGTTCGGTAAGGATTTCACGCCTAAGATTAACACATCGCTATCATATATCACTTCAAGTTTGGTACTTACATACAATACACTTACATATTGGGGTGCTCGGTATGTTGCAAAACTACCACCAGATTTTGATTTTATTAGGCATTACTCAAAAATAACTTTTTGTTATCACTATCTATCATGCCAGAGCATTATTCTAAACATTCTAAATGGGACTTAAAGTAATTTCCCACAATGCCAACGACATAAATTCTCCCCAAAAAAGGAAAAAAGCCTTCCGCCATTATAAAAGACTAGGGGCTGACATAATATTAGTGCAAGAAACACACTTCGCTGCTTCCAAGCACCCCAAATTTTTTGACAAAGCATATGGTCAATTTTATTATACGACATTCAATTCCAAGACAAGAGGAACAGCTATTTTTATTAGAAACTCTATAATGTTTGAAACCCAAAATGTCTTTAAAGACCCAGAGAGTCGTTTTCTTATTGTAAAGGGTTCCATAGGAGGACGTAAGATCACAATAGCCTCTGTATATGCACCTAATGAAGCTCAAGCATCCTTTTTTTCAAATTTCCTTGACACATTAGATAAATACTCATCCCCCATTTGATTGTAGGCGGAGACTTCAACTTAGCTGCACACTCAACCTTAGATAGAAGTAGAGTTGTACCCTCATCCAAAGCCTTCCCTAAAACATTAAACCGCACATTACATAACCACCAACTCATCGACACATGGAGAGCACATAACATAGGCATCAAAAATTACACTTTTTACTCACACCCACATGATTGCTCCGCTAGATTAGATTACATTTTTTGCACCCCAATTTTAGTAGCTAATTCATCAAAAGCTGACATTCACTCTTGTCCCTGGTCGGATCATCAGATCGTATCTTTTACCACCTCAAACATAGGTCTTGCCAATACACCACATAAATGGCGCATCAATGATGCATTATTAACAGACCATCGAAATATACAACAGCTAACAAGCGATATGGAAGAGTACTTTACACTTAACTCTTCCCCAGACATTCTTCCCACATCAAGGTGGATGGCCCACAAGGCTGTCATGAATGGCCATCTAATTAAGAGATGGCATCTACCAAAAATAGGATGAAACTGACTGACATAAAATCACTAACCAGAGATCTAGACAAGCTATACCATAAACACAGCCAATCCCCCTCTGGCGACATACTAAAACAAATTCAAGAAAAACGTACGGCTCTAGACACATTACTAACTTCAGACACAGAAAAAGCCCTTAGATGGTCCAAGGCAAGATTCTTATTATACAGTAACACCTCATCCACCATGTTTGCTAGAAAATTGAACCAATCCATGAAACCTCCCCATACTTATAAACTAAGAAACGCTGCAGGCAACTTAATCTCCCATCCTAAGGGAGTCATGGAGATTTTTTTGAATTTTTATAAGAAACTTCTATCCTCTCCTCAAAACACCCCAAAACAATCCTCGACACAATGGCTTGATGAAATTCCTCTTCCCACCCTATCTACCCAACAAATTGAGGTGTTGAATGCACCTTGTTCAGAAACAGAATTAAATAAGATAATAGGTTCATTAAAAACCTCCACGGCACCAGGTCCAGATGGCTTTTCAACATCATATTATAAAAAATTTGCTTCAATTTTAATTCCCCACCTTGCTAAACTATTTAACCATATCTTTACAAGGCAACCAATTCCCTTCCGAAATGCTCCTAGCTAATATGTCCCTATTACCTAAACCAAACAAAGACCATTCCATCCCACAGAACTTCCGCCCGATCTCAGTCATAGACAATGACCTCAAAATTTTTGGTAAGATGTTAGCAGACAGATTAGCCTCAGTCATCCCACCCTTAATCCACCCGGATCAATCAGGTTTTATCCCTGACAGGCAAATCACAGACAATATAAGATTAGCAACAAATATCATCCAAGACTCCAACCTACACACTAGAACCACACTACTACTTAGTTTAGACATACATAAGGCCTTCGATAGTGTCAGCTGGTCCTACTTAGACTCACTTCTCCCCAGGTACGGTATAAGGAATGAATTTCTGCACGGGTTTAAAGCCCTATACCATGATCCACACACTCGTATCAAACTCCCTGGCCACAATTCAGAGTTTTTCCCACTTAGCAAAGGCACAAGACAGGGCTGCCCTTTATCCCCGCTCCTATTTGCCCTCGCTATTGAGCCCCTTGCATGCGCCATCCGCAATAATATTAACATTAAAGGGTACACAAAAGGTTTGAAAGAATTTAAATTAAGTCTCTATGCAGACGACATCCTCTTGTTCCTCACCGAACCATTAATCTCACTACCAAACCTTATCAAAACTTTGGATACATTCCATGACCTAACAGGTTTAAGTATAAACTTATCTAAATGTTCTGCCCTTCCAATCAACTGCCCCCCTGATCTGACTGCTATATTAAAAGAGAAATTTCCATTTCAATGGTGTTCAGCATCCTTTAGATATCTAGGTATCCACATCACTCCATCTTACAAGACCCTATACCACACTAATTACCCCAGAATATTCCAAAACATCAGAGAATTGCTCAAATCATGGTCAACATACCATATTTCGTTTATGGGTAGGATAGTTGCTACGAAAATGGTTATACTACCAAAACTACTATTCCTCTTTAGAGCACTTCCTCTCTTGATACCTAAAAACACCCTAGATTCTATACAGAGAGAGATAAACAAGTTTATATGGCAAAATAAAAAATCTAGATTTGGATATGCACTAATGTTCAGACCTCAATCGAAGGGAGGGCTGAGTATACCGAAACTTTGGTTATATTATCTTTCAGCTAGATATACACAACGGTATGCACCCTCCAGCTATATACCGTGGTTATTATTTGAGGAACAATCTGCCCTACCATACCACCTTTAGGGCCTTCCTTGGTCCAAATCCATCAAAACTCAAAGAATTGGCCACCTCAACAAAGTAGTACACCAAAACTTACTACTATGGCACAGACAAAAGCACAAATTTAACATCTCATCAGAGATTCCTCCCCTAGCCTCTTTCATAGGGGATCCCCTTTTTACCCCCCCCCCCCCGACCTAAACTCAAATCAATATTCTATATGGCAACTCCTCAAACTATCCAACCTAAAATCATTCACAAAAAATAATTCATTTCGGACATTCTCAGATTTACAAACAGAATATAAACTCACAGAAACTGAACTTTCTGACTACAACAACATCAAGCTTTTCTACCAAAAATACTTCACTCACCCTCCAAACCCCTTTCACAATATTTGAACAAATCTGTCTTTCTTCACCCCGCGATAGAGGTTTAATATCTAGAATTTATATAAACTTAAATGAACACAACACACTCGATAAAACACGTCAGATGTCCCAGTGGGAAGCAGACTTGAATGAATCCTTCTCTGTAGAACAATGGGACATTATGATCAACAATTTACGAAAATGCACCAAGACAGCCTCCATCAGAGAATCCGCCATCAAACTTCAGCATAGGTGGTACCTCACCCCAGACAGAATCAACTCATTCTATCAAACCACCTCTCCGCTATATGCTTTAGAGCAGGGATATGCAATTAGCGGACCTCCAGCTGTTGCCAAACTACAAGTCCCATGAGGCATAGCGAGACTCTGACAGCAGCAAGCATGACACCCAGAGGCAGAGGCATGATGGGACTTGTAGTTTTGCAACAGCTGGAGGTCCGCTAATTGCATATCCACGCTTTAGAGGATGCCCAGCACAGGGCTCCCTTATACACACATTCTGGGATTGTACACACCTTAAAACTACATGGCAACACGCTAAAAACAAAATAGAACAAATAACAGGTAGAAGAATTGAACTGACATCTAAAATGTGCCTCCTTTTTTATCCCATTCCTGATATTTCTATAGCACATACCAGGCTAATACACACTTTGTTCAGCTCAATACACTGGGCTATTGCTCTTAATTGGCGTTCCTCTACTGTGCCATGGTCTCAAATTATGAATCGCATGTTGGCTATCAAGCTATCAGAACATATCCATCACACTTTATTCGATACTATGGACACATATGATAAAAAATGGAAACCTTGGGATCTATCTCTGTTAATTAATGGATCTACACAATGATACTTTTGAATATTCTTTTATAGACTTTTTTTTTTTTTTCTTTCTCATTAAACAAATTCCATAAGGCATTATAAAGATATAAAGACCTTTTCAATGATTTAATTATACATCCCAATGTTTATATCCCTCCCTCTTATATCACTGCTACTTATATAATATGCTGATATTTTTTGCACCCTTCTTTGTGTATGTACCTCTTATCAATGTACAGTTAAAATTGTATTGAGACTTATTTTTCAATAAACCATTTGTAAACAAAAATGTTGCCCTCTTTCTCCTGTACTTTTTGCTTTGGCAGTAGAGCCTATGGCCATATGGTGATATGGAAGTAAACAGTACTGCAAATCTTAAAGAAGTTTTCAAGTCTCCTTAAAGCGGAGGTTCTGCGGTCCATACTTTTTTTTTATTATATGCATTCTATGTAAAAACGTTAGCATTATAAGTACTCACGTCTCCGGCACTTTAAAACACCCCCCGTCCGTTTTGCGCTAAAAAATGAGTTTATAAAACTCTTCCTGCTTTTGCCATTTTGCTTGTGGGCATCTTGAAGCCCACAAGCATATTCTTCCGGGTAAAGATGAATGCTTCTTATTAGATCGGAATTAGATCCGCCCTGCTCTCGTCATGTGACCGGCTAGACGAGTCACGTGACGATACACTTATCGTGATATCTGAATGGAAGGAGGTTCAATATTACTCCTGGGAAGCAGGACAATTTGCTCCCAGGAGCCATTGCGATATTAGAGCACAGCAAAGGACACGCCTACTCCCACGGGAGGAAATCCCGGAAGTAGGACTAAAGAATAAAGAAATAAAGAAAACTACTGAGAAAAAAAAAAAAAGGTTAGTGTTCTGTTTATTTTCGTGAAAAAGAGTGACTGCTGATATCAAACTTAAATATGTGGGTGAACCTCCGCTTTAAAGCGGTATTAAAAGTCAGCAGCTACAAATACTGCAGCTGCTGACTTTTAATATTAGGACACTTACCTGTCCAGGGCACCCAACGATGTCAGCACCCGAAGCCGATCTGTCCCTCGGCTCTCGGGTGCTGCCGCCGCCATCTTCAGTAAGGGAATCAGGAAGTGAAGCCTGGGGGGGGGGGGATCAGAATAGGTGCCGGACGTGGCCTAGGTCACCTCGATCAGAGGAGGTGATCTATGCCCGGAAGTGGGAGCAAATACCTGTATTAGACAGGTATCTGCTCCCTCCACCCCCCTGAAAGGTGCCAAATGTGACACCGGGGGGAGGGGGGATTCCAAAAAGCGGAAGTTCCATTTTTGGGTGGAACTCCGCTTTAAGGGCTTTTCCAAACCAGTACTGAGATTGGTGTTTCTCTGTACCATGTCCATGAGCCAGTCTGATGCAGACAGTTGATTGATGTAAGGAGGCAATCTAATGGGGACATCTGAAGTAAGGGGACACTCATGAAAGGGGGCACTCTGGTGGGGACACTCATTAAAGGGGGCACTCTGGTGGGGACACTCATGAAAGGGGGCACTCTGGTGGGGACACTCATGAAAGGGGGCACTCTGGTGGGGACACTCATGAAAGGGGGCACTCTGGTGGGGACACTCATGAAAGGGGGCACTCTGGTGGGGACACTCATGAAAGGGGGCACTCTGGTGGGGACACTCATGAAAGGGGGCACTCTGGTGGGGACACTCATGAAAGGGGGCACTCTGGTGGGGACACTCATGAAAGGGGGCACTCTGGTGGGGACACTCATGAAAGGGGGCACTCTGGTGGGGACACTCATGAAAGGGGGCACTCTGGTGGGGACACTCATGAAAGGGGGCACTCTGGTGGGGACACTCATGAAAGGGGGCACTCTGGTGGGGACACTCATGAAAGGGGGCACTCTGGTGGGGACACCCCGATGAAAGGGGGCACTCTGGTGGGGACACTCATGAAAGGGGGCACTCTGGTGGGGACACCCCGATGAAAGGGGGCACTCTGGTGGGGACACCCCGATGAAAGGGGGCACTCTGGTGGGGACACCCCGATGAAAGGGGGCACTCTGGTGGGGACACCCCGATGAAAGGGGGCACTCTGGTGGGGACACCCCGATGAAAGGGGGCACTCTGGTGGGGACACCCCGATGAAAGGGGGCACTCTGGTGGGGACACCCCGATGAAAGGGGGCACTCTGGTGGGGACACCCCGATGAAAGGGGGCACTCTGGTGGGGACACCCCGATGAAAGGGGGCACTCTGGTGGGGACACCCCGATGAAAGGGGGCACTCTGGTGGGGACACCCCGATGAAAGGGGGCACTCTGGTGGGGACACCCCGATGAAAGGGGGCACTCTGGTGGGGACACCCCGATGAAAGGGGGCACTCTGGTGGGGACACCCCGATGAAAGGGGGCACTCTGGTGGGGACACCCCGATGAAAGGGGGCACTCTGGTGGGGACACCCCGATGAAAGGGGGCACTCTGGTGGGGACACCCCGATGAAAGGGGGCACTCTGGTGGGGACACCCCGATGAAAGGGGGCACTCTGGTGGGGACACCCCGATGAAAGGGGGCACTCTGGTGGGGACCCCGATGAAAGGGGGCACTCTGGTGGAGACCCCGATGAAAGGGGGCACTCTGGTGGAGACCCCGATGAAAGGGGGCACTCTGGTGGAGACCCCGATGAAAGGGGGCACTCTGGTGGAGACCCCGATGAAAGGGGGCACTCTGATGGAGACCCCGATGAAAGGGGGCACTCTGATGGAGACCCCGATGAAAGGGGGCACTCTGATGGAGACCCCGATGAAAGGGGGCACTCTGATGGAGACCCCGATGAAAGGGGGCACTCGAGTTTAATGGAAATATTGAAATGAAAAAAAAAAAAAACACTTATTTCATATATTGTGACTTGAGGGGATGTATTTATACAAACTTGTAACGTTTTTGAAAGAGCGATTTAAAAAAAAAGTACCCAGCACCTCTCTTCTGACATCAATGTAGGAAGATGGAGAAAAGCTACACCACCACCACCACCACCACCAACAACAAGGCTACACAGTGAAAAGTAAATTTTATTCCTCACAATGAAAAATATAACTCTTGCTAGTAACATCCTTGTTTACATTATATATAATTCTAGAACTATAAAACACGGCATATAGATAACGTTTTATTAAAATAAAAACTGTAACATAAACCAAGTTTTCCCATTTTTTAGCTGCCCTTTCATTTTCCCTCGTAGACCTCTAGAGACGCCGGGAGAAACGCCCAAAAAGAACCCTCTTCGTCACCTTTGCCTGTTATTCACTACTGTATTTCTAAATACAAAACTAGAAAGAACCCGATTGCACCTTATAAATAACAAATGTGCTGATGTTTGCCCTCTTTTATGATTCTCGTAAAATCGTTTACTGTTTTTACGGCTCGCCTGAAAAAGTCATTCAGTTTCACATGCACTGCTGGAGTGATCGGTCACCCAGGTAACATCTCTATCTAGATCTCAATGGTCATGGGGAAGATGGGTCACATCGGTGTCGGACTGGTGTGCGCTCTGCTCCTTCTGATCCAGTATGGTGAGTCGTTTTCCATTTACCATTTCGTAGGGCATGATCCCAAAATGTACTATAAGTGATGACAGAGAAGCTTGCACTCAAATATACGCTCAACGTTCACTCTAGAACCAGGTCCAAATGGTAACATTAAATGGGTAAAGTGGGAACAATGGCCCCAATTCATCAGGCTTCAAGCAGCACATAAAGCATCCAAAAGATGCCTCTTATTTAATATGGCATGTCATTTTAGCATGCCAAAAGCATTATTTACGTCAAGTTTCACAAATCAGGACCATTGGGGTTTGAGTTAGGAGTAGAGCATGTTCACTTTGCAAGGTATTTTCACTTACCTTGGTGAATGATTTGAAGCCAAGTGAAAATTCATTTTGAAGGGAATACTTAATCACATGCAAGGATTTTTTTATTATATATATATGTATATGTGTGTGTATATATATATATATATAATTTCAAATAACTTTTTATTGGAAGTTTTAATCCCATGAAAAATCCCACATGCTGGTTGTACCAAAGTTGACCGATCAATCAACTTGGGTACAAATAGCCTGCCCATACATAGTTTGAATCTCGGCCGGTCCCTGCTGAACCGTCCTGAGATTTGATATAGCCGACTTAAAGGAAAACTATGCTGAAACAAATAGGGGCTGCTGTTAATCACTTTTTTATCTATTAAAAAAAAAAAAAAAAGGCAAAGTTATTTGTTTTAAGCCGACCATAGATGAAGTAATTTTCTTTTTTGGTTTCAGGAAAGAAAATTGCTTGATTTCCCTATCAACATGGTCAGTGTTGATGGGGCAATCTCCATCAGCCTACCCACAGGGCTGCTGCTAGAACCCATGGGGCCCTATACAAACAACCTGACATGGGCCCCATGGGATCTAACAGCAGCCCTGTGGGTAGGCTGATGGGGATTGCCCCATCAACACTGACCATGTTGATAGAGGAATCAAGCAATTTTCTTTCCTGAAAGAAATAGGGTCCCCCTATGAATGAATACAGTGAGAGATTGGTACTGATCACTCATTGTGTTCATTCAGGAAAGGAAGGGGCTGATAAATATGACATATTTAGCGGACCCTTCCCCAACTTTCCATCTTGAAGGATTGTGTGCTTACAACTGCTGGCTGGAAGGAGAGTAGGGAATCCGTAAGCACTGGAGGGGAGGGGGGGGCACACAGGGGGGCCTGGGCAGCAGGGGGAAATGTATGGTGCACAAGGAGGTTGATCGTGGGGCAATTTCTGTAACCGATCCCCTGTGTGGCTCTCTCTCTGCGGCTGCTAAAAGCCAACAGGATGGAGAGGAAAAGAAGCAAGCATTCAGCTGCTGAAGACAGAGCCATACAGGGGATTGGTTCCAGAAATTGCCCCCCCCCCCACAATGCTGATCACACTTCCTGTCCACATCCGATTCACCCTGCTGTCTGGGCTCCCCTGCTGACCCAGGCCCCCATACAGGAGGACCAGTGTTATCCTTTTATTCAGGGCCCTGCCTCCCCATACATGGTTTGAATCTTGGCTGGTCCCTGCTGAACCATCCAAGATTCGAACAGTCTATGGCCAGCTTTAGTTTTGGACATAGTGGGGAAGGGTTAAATCCTGTGTGGTTTTTACTGCCGTCTGTGTTCCCATTGGGGGGATTTGCCCCTGTGTTTGTTCTGGCAACCATTATAGATTTGGCAAAGAGAGAAAATACAAAAAAACGATGAGCTGACCAAGAGGTAAGGGAAAATCCTCCAACAGGAACCCCCGTTTCTGTGAAAACTCCCCATCTCATCATCAGGAAGTGATGGGAAATCTCCCTAATAGTACACAGGGAACAAAAAATAACCCAACAGGGGGTTTGACCCATTCATATGCTAAAAATTTAAGTTTGGGCTTTACATACAACTGTGTGTGTTTTCAGTAAAAATCTATCTACAGTACATTAGATATTCTGTTGCCGACCTTGACCTGTCTCAAGGACCATTTACATACAACTGTGTGCATTTTCTATAAAAATCTGTCCTATATACAGTACATTAGATATTCTGTTGCCAACCTCGACTCTGTCTTTATACCACCGTAACACGCAGTAGCGCAGCATGTATATGTTCATTTTAAATAGCACCTTGGTGAACCCTCTGAACGAAGCTACAATGCACCACAGTGCACCACAATGACCATTGTGTACTATGGTACCATACAAAAAAAGCAGCACCACTTACATTTTTATGCTTTGAGGTTCATTTCAGGTCATTTATTCTGAAAGGTCTTCCTAAAGCAACACACTTCATCTCACAAAAACCTTTGTGGTGCGACGCAGGGCCACTGATACAAATCATGGGGCCCCGTACAGCCTACCTGACGGGGCCCCTACAGCTCCACCCCTGGCCCCTTCCCAGATCCTGCCTTGAAACAATGTGCAGGTTTGTCTACAAGTGATATTTATTTTTCTCCAGCCAGTTATAAGTTTGATTATCCAAAAGAAATACAGTTTTCAGATGAGAACAGACCTCTTTAATATCTATATATAATAAAAAGCATGAATGAATGAAGTGGTATTTTGAAAAAATTAGGGAGATTAAACAAATGATAAAGGTGGAAAAAAACAACAAGCCAGGTCTTGTTAAAGATAGTTTACTGTAGATAGTTTTCAGGTGTTTTTTAAAGTAGGCAACTGGGTAAACATAAGTGCGCCAACAGTGCCACCCATGCCATGCCACCAATGCCATTTTGTGCTGCAGACAGTGCCACCCATGCCATATTGTGCTGCAGACAGTGCCACCCATGCCGCCTTGGCTGTTCGGTCAGGGCTGTGGAGGTTTTTTTTTTTTTTTACATTAATTAGTTCTCTGTGCAGGTTGCCCGGGCCCCCCTGCTGGCCGGGCCCAGTACAACAGGGCCAGTTGTACTGGCCTATCAGCGGCCCTGGTGCGACGCATTGCACTGCCATGCATTCCAGGTGCAGGGGTTGCAAATGCACAATAATACGGTCACATAGACTTTACTAACAGAGGCAGCCTGATTTGTGTCCCATTTTGAAGCCAACTTGCTTGATAAAATGTCCTTAATTCTGTCTTTGCTCGCCTGTAGATGTTCTGGATAGCAGATCCCATACCATTGTCATTATATGTTATTTTATGTTTGTGAACTATTCCTAGGCAATGGAGCAACAGTGAATATAACAAGTCCAAATTCTTCTCCACGCGTACTGACCAGAGATACCATCAACCTGACCATTTCCTACAACTCAACCCCCAATCTGATAGTATGGACCGACAATGGCAACCTTGTGGCTGCATGGATAAATGGAGAACAAATTATTCTTGACACTTACAAGAATCGGCTGACACTACAGGAAAACCACATATCTATCAGAGATTCTACCCCGGCGGACTCTGGAGAATACCTGGTCCTAGTTACTGATGCAAGTGGCAATACTGGTGACTTTACATTCCAGGTGGTTGTCACAGGTGAGTCTGCGGTTTGCTTGGATAAAGGCAAAAAAAAAAAAAAAAAGAGTCCTGTATGTGCTTGTATATTCACTTTGCCGAGTACAGGGATTTGCAGCAGACTACGGTAATAAACTATCACTAGTGGAAGAGCCGTGTACAACATCTCTCAATGTCCTTCATAGCTTTTAGAGTAAACCCCAACAATCAACTTCTCCCTTTTGGTCTGTTAAAGGAGAAGTACAGCCAAAGTTCATTTGGCTGTACTTCTCCTCTGGATCACAGGAGTTCAGTTCGTTCTGTACGCCTGACTCATTTTCAGCAAACAGCGCTGTCGGCTGACGTCACAGAGCCAGTCCAGGCTCGGAAAGGATTGCGACCATATGGTCAGAATCCACCCAGATGACTGGACCAGCACCCAGCTTGCCCGCTCAGTGAGCCCCTGAGAGCCTGCCGCTCCCGCCACCTCCACAGCCCAGCGCTCCAGTGGGGGGGGGGGGGGGGGTAGGGCTGATAACTCCCTGGGCTCTCTACTTGTGCTGCACTCTTATCAGTTACATTGTTCCCAACTATTCCTATGGACTACAGAACTCCCACCCCTATCTGAAGGGGACAAGGAGATGGGGAGGTGTTCTGTGTTCCTTAAGGTGAAACAATGCTGCCACTTCATTAGATACAGGGCAGGGAGTGTCATCCTAGCACAGGAAGTTTGTTCCTGGCAGGATCATCCACATATAGGGGGCGAAGAGCTGATGTTACATCAGTGAGAAGAGCTCTGAGAGCTGATTGGAGAGAAGGGACACGCCCCCTTCACACAGCACACAGGAGCAGAGCTGAGGCTGTCAATCAGCTGGAGATCCCTCCTCTGTCACCATTTTTCTCTTGGTGTCAGGAAAACTTTTCAGAAGTGATTCATGCAGATAGCAGAGGAAGGAGGCAGAAGAAAGAAATGACTTTTAGTGCTCTAGATTGAGACAAGTACACACTTATAGGGGGATATGCTTTGTTCAGATTTCATGTCTTAGGTTTGTCTTAGGTTTACAACCACTTGAATTCAACCTTACCAACTATGTAACCCAGTGAAAATAAAGGACACAAATACCCCAAAAAATAAAGCTAACCCAGCCACCACATCTGGAAATTTGCAATACATTACATTTTTATACTACCAAAACATGAAGCGTTAGCTTCGAGTCACTTCAAAATTTAAGCCTCTTGTCAAGTCAGGAGGCGTTTGAAGCCTTTCAAAGCCTCCCGTTCAAGTCTATGGTAACACTTTGCTAATGCTCTGGCAGGCAGTTTCGGTGCGGTTTGCGGGGTGTTAAGATTAGTCTATATCCTGTAATGGAATAGGCATTTGTGGAGCGGTTTTAATGCGCCTTAATGCTCATCAACCGCTTCAAAACTGCCCATAGGGCGTTTGGGGAGCATTTTTAACTTGTCATTAATGCTTGTAAAATGCGAGTCTAATGCCCATACTAAAGCTCATTAACGTGAGTGTAACGCCCATACCAACGCTATAGGAGCATTTGTTAAGCATTAAAACAGTGTGAACAAGCCCTTAGGCCTTTACTTCCACTTATTATCAGGTTCAACTATAGCAAAGATGCTTCCAATATAATTAAGTAAACTAGAGCCCAGAAGGTGCAGGGTCTCCAAACTTTTTAAGCAAGGTTTCTGTCCCTCAAACTTGTGGGGGTCAGGATTGTGGCAAGTGGGGATAGGAAATGTCCTGGCATCATTGGATATAAAAAAATATCTTAGGCTTGGTGGTCAGGGGGAGTAGGAAATGTCCCAGTGGTCAGTGGGAGTGAAAAATGCAAGTTAGACTTACCGGTAACTTGTTTTCCAATAGGCTTTCAGGACAGCGCCCGAGAGATCATGGCTCCTCCTCCTACAGGAAACACCTCATCAATTAAGTCTTTAATTGGAGGCCTCCACGTTGCTTCCATCAGTTGTTTGTAGAGAACCTCCAGCCCCAGCTGCAACACATAAGCGACAGTTATTACATAGTATTACAGCCACAGCATAAAAAAAGGGCGGGATCCTGCTGTCCTGAAAGCCTATTGGAAAACAAGTTACCGGTAAGTCTAACTTGCATTTTTCCAAAACGTCTTTCAGGACAGCACCCGAGAGGATAATCGAGACTTACCCCATTTAGGGTGGGACAACAGCCTGTAAGACTTTCCTTCCGAAAGCCTGGTCCCCAGCCGTCATGAGATCTAATCTATAATGACGGGCAAAGGTCATCAGACTTGTCCATGTAGCTGCCTTACAGATTTGTTCGAGGGTGGCACCAGCTTTTCTGCCCAACTCACCGCCGAAGCTCTAGTAGAATGAGCCCGGATACTTACTGGACTCTCCTGGCCTGTAAGGGAATAGGCGTCTGAGATAGCCATTCTCAACCATCTGGCAATGGTTCCTCTAGAAGCTTGTCTTCCTTTTTTATTTCCGGAAAATAGAATGAATAGTGCGTCTGAACGCCTAAAGTCTTTAGTAGCTTCCAGGTAACTTAAGACTGCTCTTTTAACATCCAGGGTATGGAATTCTTCTTCCTTCTTACCCGACGGATTAGAATAAAACGTAGGAAGTATTATCTCCTGGGTTCTATTTTGAACTGAAGCAACCTTTGGTAAAAAATTAGGATCCGTCTTCAGCACAATTCTGTCTGAAAAAATTGAAAAAAATGGTTCCCTGATAGATAAAGCTTGCAGCTCACTGGTTCTTCGAGCTGTTGTAATAGCTACTAGAAAAATTGTTTTTAAAGTAATTAGCTTCAGGGAGGTTGAATTAAGAGGTTCGAAAGGTTCCCTGGTCAGGGCCCGTAGAACGACTGACAAGTCCCATGACGGACAGTTTTTGATCACTATCGGTCTAGCCCGAGTGAGGGCTTTAAAGAATCTGTTTACTAGGGGTTCTGATGAAATAGACTTCTCAAAATATACCCCCAGTGCAGCAACCTAAACTTTTAGGGTACTGATCGCTAGGCCCTTGTCTGCTCCTTCTTGCAGAAATTCCAAGATAGAAGAAATCTGCTTTAATGGTCTGCCGGATGTAGTGCACCAGGAGTTAAAGACTTTCCAGACTTTGATATATTGCTCTGGTAACATTCTTTCTGCTAGATAGGAGGGTAGCCACCAACCTATCCGAGAATCCTTTTCTCCTTAAGAGCTGCTCCTCAGAAGCCAGGCTGTGAGTTTTAGCTTTTCTACTTCTTGGTGAAACAGAGGACCTTGTAACAGAAGGTCTTGTCTCAAGGGAAGGTGCCAGTATGGTTTGATCTGCATCTGTAGAAGAGCCGAAAACCAAGGCCTTTTGGGCCAGAAGGGAGTGATGAGGATTACTGTCATATCCTCTTTCCGGATTTTTGTTATGACCTGCGGAATCAGCTGAAATGGAGGGAAGGCGTAGCCGAGGTGAAAATTCCAACTGCGCGCCAGAGCATCTACCCCCAGAGATGACTCGTTCCTGTTCAGGGGAAAAAAAGAGGGATATTTGTGTATTTTCCTGAGTCGCAAAGAGATCCACTCTTGGCTGTCCCCATTTCTTCACTATTAGATTGAAGACATCTGGATTCAATTGCCACTCTGCTTCGTACACCTGGTTCCTGCTGAGGAAATCCGCTATCCTGTTTAGGGTCCCCTTTAGATGGACCGCGGACAAGGATTGAGTATGGAGCTCTGCCCAATTTAGAATGCTCTCTGCTAGGCCTTGAAGTATTCTGCTTCTGGTGCCCCCTTGTCGGTTTATGTAAGCCACTGCAGTGGCGTTGTCCGACAGGATTTGTGTATGTCGCCCTTGGACTTCTTCTGCAAAGAACAACAAGGCCATTTCTATCGCCTTTAGTTCCCTCCAGTTTGAAGATCTCAGTGCTTCCCTTGTGGACCAAGATCCCTGAGCCCAACGACCGCTCATGTGAGCCCCCCAACCCCAGGAGCTGGCATCGGTTGTTAGCCTTACCTGGGTTGGAAAGGACCATAACAGGCCTGCTGAGAGTCTTGCCTGGTTCTTCCACCACCAGAGACTCCTCTACTTTGGTGGGGATCTTCACCAGTGAATCCAGTGAATTCTGCTGGCGATCCCAGATTTTTAACAGAAACTTTTGCAGCAGTCTGAAATGGAGCTTTGCCCACTGTACTGCCGGTATGGAAGAGGTCAGGGTTCCTAATGCTAACATGACCCTCCTGATGGACAGAAGCTGACTGGATTGTAAGAGAGACACAACCTCTAACAGCTTTTCCCGTTTTTCTTCTGGGAGAAAAATCTTTTGCTCCACAGAGTTGATACGGAAACCCAGGAATAAATAACACCTCCTGAGAGGGAATCAGATTGGACTTTTGGAGGTTTAGTATCCATCCGATGGATTCTAGGTGAGCGCATGCTCTGTCAAAGTTTCTCTGAAGTCCATCTCTGGTTTGGGCAAACAGTAGCAGGTCGTTTAGATAAGGAATCACTGAAATTCCCTCTAGACGCAAGGGTGCTAGAGCTTCGGCTATTACCTTCGTGAACACCATTGGAGAAAATGACAGGCCGAATGGAAGAGCTCTGAATTGCAGGTGTACCACCTTCTTCCCTTCTCTCAGTGCTAACCTCAGATATCTCTGAGATCTGGCAGCAATAGGAATGTGGAGGTATGCGTCCTGCAAATCTATTGACGCCATGAAACATCCTTGACTCAGGAGGCTTCTTACTGAGAAAATGGAATCCATCCAAAATCTTTTGTATTCTACTGCCAAATTCAGCATTTTGAGATTTAGGATGAGGCGGTACTTTCCTGAAGGTTTCTGTACAAGGAAAACATGAGAACAGAACCCCTGGAAGAACTCCTTTGTTGGAACCGGAACAATGACTTTCTGGGATATCAGTTCCTGAATTAGGGACTTCATGGCGAGTGCCTTGACCGGATCCCTCGGGACGTTTGTCACTAGGAATCTCTTTGGGGGTTCTTCCGTGAATTCCACCACGTATCCTTGGGAGAGCATGTTTACAATATACTGATTTGTAGTGATGTCTCTCCACTGGGGAATGAACTCCTGGAGTCTTCCCCCTACTTGGGGTGGATTGTCACTGCGGCTTTCCGGGGGTCGCAGGAGGATGGAAGAGCACTCCACTCCTACCTTTTGGTTTCTGGGAAGACCACTGCTTCCTTTTGGTTTGCGTTTTTCCTTCCTGTTGTCCTTTTTGGGGACGAAAAAAAACGCTTACGGGTCTGTACCTGTTGTTTTTTGACCGGAAACGCCTTCTTTTTGTCAGCTGTACGGTCAAGAATGGACTCCAGCTCAGAACCAAATAGCAAATCCCATGCAAAGGGAATGCTACACAGTCTATTTTTAGATGCAGCATCTCCTGGCCAAGTTTTAAGCCACAAGGCTCTCCTAGCAGAATTGGTCAAAGCCGCTGACCTGGCTGACATACGAATGGATTCTGCTGAAGCATCCGCAATATATGATACTGCTGCAGAAAGCGTTGTAAATGAGTCCAGAATCTCCTGTTTTGGGGAATCCGCCGTAACATGGGCCTTCATCTGGTTAATACAGTGTTCTAAATTCCTAGCGACACAGGTTGTTGCCATTGCTGGTTTTAGATTGTTCATCACGGACTGCCAGGCCCTTTTAAGAAGCAAATCCATTCTTTTGTCCATGGGCTCCTTTAACATGCCCATGTCCTCAAAGGCAAGGTCAGTTGATTTTGAGACCTGTGAAAAAGCAGAGTCCAGTTTTGGAACCTTGTTCCAGATGGAATCCGGGTTGTCCTCAAATGGAAATCTTCTCTTATGAGACGGGGGAAAAAAAAAAAAAAAAGGCTTTCAATCATGTCCGAGATTATTGAATGGACTGGAAAAACACGGCTTTTTGGATCACCCAAACCTGCATACATGCGGTCATGTAGGGAGAGCTCCTTTCCTCTTCAATCCCCAAAGTCGCATGGATTACTTTTAAAAGTCCTGCGACTTCTTCAAGCGACATTTTCTACTTAGAAGTGCTTCATTTTCTTCCTCCTCAGAGTCTGTTCCATCTGGAGCAAGGGAAGCAGATTCTTGGGAAGCGTCTATCGGACCTCCCAATAATATTTGAGAGCCGTCTTGGGGTTCTGAAGAAGGCTGCGGAGCCCTAGGTTCCCTTGAAGGGCCTGGTTCTTCTCTTAGGTTTGACCTAAAAGCTTGAAAGGTGGCACGGAGTTCATCCTTAATTGTAGATACTAGATCGCCACAAAAGGATGGAGACTCTTCCCTGACTACATTTGCAGTGCAATCTGCACAAAGCGACTTGGTCCAAGCCTTGCTTAACTTTTCCTTGCAGACAGGGCACCTTCTCTTCACTGGTTGAGCAGAACTTTTGGCCTGCACAAACAGAAAAGATAAAAACCTGGGACCACGCTAAGAAAAACTGTTACACACAGTACAAATCAATACACCCAGGTGCACATAGGAAAAAAACACCTTCACTTCCTTGTGCCCCGCAAGCCATGCACCACCACCACCTTTTACAAGACCCCTAGATATTATGCAGACATGCTAAATTACCAGCCACTGCACCACCAGGGAGATGGGGGTGGGGGGGAGGAAGGGTGAATAAACCCCCCCCCCACAGGAGAAAACGGCCCAGTGTAAATAGGACACAGTCCCTTACCTTAGCCTTGCTGGTGCCTTGGCTTGCCCCCTTATCCGCTGCATCGCTATCAATAGCTGTCTGCGGACGCGTGGTGAAGAAAAACGCCGGTTCCAGATTCGAAAACGCCGCCGCGCTGACCTGGAACCGGAACTTTAAAAGGCACCAGGTGACCCTGCCCTCTCCCTCTGCGCTTTGTGGCCGGAAATGACGCGCGCGCCGACCCGGAAGTGCTGCCTCTTCCCATACAGGACGCGGCCGAGGCTCTCCTCGGCCACCAGAACAATGGCGGCCGCTGTAAAGCTCCACGCCGCTATTCGCAAGCGGTCGGCGAGAACACAGCAAACCACCGCTCTGAAGACAAAAAGGAGGCAGCCCTCCCGCGCTGTACAGGCTCTCCCCGAGCACGGAAGAGGGAGAGGGAGCCCACAGGGACCATCCATGCTAGGAGGTAAGTGGGAGGATCACTCTCCTAAAAAAAAAAAAAAAAAAGACTGACTGAGAACCTTTGTCTCCCAGGAAAGCCCTGAGAGATCGTGGCTCTCACCAGAGGTGTTCCTCCGGCTGGAGGAAACACAAAAAACTGATGGAAGCAACGTGGAGGCCTCCAATTAAAGACTTAATTGATGGTGTTTCCTGTAGGAGGAGGAGCCATGATCTCTCCGGTGCTGTCCTGAAAGACGTTTTGGAAAAAATACATAACACTTGTGGTCATTAGGAGGAGAAATACCTCCCCATCATTGGTGTCGATTGGAGGAATAGTGCCCTATCATTGGTGCAAGTGGGAGCAATAGTGCCCCATTGTTGGTGCCAGTGGGAGGTATAGTGCCCCATTGTTATCAGTGGGAGGGATAGTGTCCCATTGTTGGTGCCAGCGGGAGGAATAGCGCCCCATAGTTGGTACCAATAGGAAGAATAGTGCCCCATTGTTTGGTGTTGGTGGGAAGACTAGTGTTCCTTCCACTGACACCAACCATAGCCACACTATTCCTCCTACTGATATAAACAATGGAATAGCGCCCCATAGTTGGTATCTATAGGGGGAATAGTGCCCCATTGTTTGGTGTTGGTGGGAAGACTAGTGTTCCTTCCACTGACACCAACCATAGCCACACTATTCCTCCTACTGATATAAACAATGGAATAGCGCCCCATAGTTGGTATCTATAGGGGGAATAGTGCCCCATTGTTTGGTGTTGGTGAGAAGACTAGTGTTCCTTCCACTGACACCAACCATAGCCACACTATTCCTCCTACTGATATAAACAATGGAATAGTGCCCCATTGTTGGCGTTGGTAGAAGGAATGGTGCCTCATCATTGGTGTTCGTAGAAGGATTAGTGCCTCGTATGAGTGGGGGGAATAGTGCCCCAAGAGCCAGATATGTACAAGCAAATGGCCACATCAGTTTGGAGACCCCTTTGCTAGAGGAGAACAAGTAGAATGAAGATCTAGGTGGCCGTCTCTGAGCAGTTAAGTAAAATATCTGTTCACATCGTATTATCATCATCATCATCATGCACCATAAAGACGGAAGGCATGCAACTATAGAGCACACCAGTGTTGCCAACCGTCAATATTTTTACTAACAGCCAGTAAAAAACAGGCAATTTTCTCCTGTCAGTAAATGCCAGTAAAAGGTTGCCAGCAAAAAATATGGCTGTGACGCTCAGCTTGGTCTGGAACTGGCTGAGACCATCCGAGTGCCTACTACAGTGGCTCTGGCGGAAGCGGTGCCTGAGCATGTCGTGTGATGCCATGGTGCAATGAAGCCAAGCCGTAGCAGCCAGAGCCTCATGTGTGGGCCTGCAGTATGGGAGCAAGGCAGGCTGGGACTGTGACCGTCAGTGCGGTTTAGATTGGAGGGACCACTTGGCTTAGAGAGAGACTGTCACTGGGATGTGTTGTGTCAGTGAGGACTCATCATCATCTGTGCTGCTGCACACTGCTGTCAGTATCACTGTGAGAGTCAATTTTATGTGTGTGTGCCGCCCATTCTAATTTCTTGCCCTCCTATCTCCTGTCCCTGATCTACTTACCGTATATACTTGAGTATAAGCCGCGTTTTTCAGCACATTTTTTTGTGCTGAAAATGCCCCCCTCGGCTTATACTCGAGTCACCTTTTTGCGCCTGATCTCCTGGACTTTGGGGACCCGGTACCGGCTGGTACACATGTAGTCCCACTCTTCCTCTACAAGTGTGCAAAGTTTGTTGGCCGGGGAACAGCAATTTTTCAAATTTGGGCACCCCTTACATAGACTCCCATGTTAAACGGTAATTTCTCTGGTGATTTTGGTGACCCGGTACGGGCCGGTCGTAGATCCCCTGGACCCGAAACTTGGTACACAAGTAGCCACATTTCTTCTCTACAAGTGTGCAAAGTTTTTTGTCTGGGGGACCTACGGCCAGGGAGCACCGATTTTTCAAAACTGGGCACCCCTTCCATAGACTCCCATGTTAAACGTCAGCCTAGTCATGGACACAGTGAGGCACAGTGAGGCATGCAGATGGACACCCTAGGCTTATACTCGAGTCAATACGTTTTCCCATTTTTTTGTGGTAAAATTAGGTGCCTCGCAGTGTTAATTTCGTCGACTAAAATGACTAAAACATTTTAGTCGATTAAATGAATACTATTTTAGTCGACTAAAATATGACTAAAAACTAAAACCATTGAGATGACTAAAAGACGACTAAAACTAAAATGGGGACTAAAACTAAAATGCCATTTTAGTAAAAAGACTAAGACTAACTAAATTGAAATTTGACTTCAAAATTAACACTGGTCCGTAGTGCATGTTCATACCTCAATACCATAAAAAATAACATATTAGATTTTTCACTCCAGCAATATATAATGAGTTTGGACATTGTAGAGAAATGTTAATTAATGCATTACAATTTAATTCGATTTTAGACGACTAAAATTAGTTTTAGTAGACTAAAATGTACTGGAGATTTAGTCGACTAAATACGACAAACTAAAAAAATTGTAGAAGACTAAAATGGGACTAAAACTAAAATGCCATTTTGGTCCTAAGACTAAAACTAAATCGAAATTTGCTGCCAAAATTAACACTGGTGCCTCGGCTTATATTCGGGTCGGCTTATACTCGCGTATATACGGCACTTATTATATCGAAAATAAAACAAGAAATATGTTTTTTGCCTTATTATCTACCTTAAATCATATTTCTAATTGCATATTGTAGTTGTTTTGTAGCCTAAATACTCTAATTTGCAGTTAAAACTGTAATTTAGTAACTTTTGGAAATGTCAGTAAAAACGTGGCGGTGCCAGCGAATTTTGGATGTTGTGTCAGTAAATTTCAATCTGGTAGGTTGGCAACACTGGAGCACACAACTACTCCAAAAGGAGGTTGATGAGTATATTTGAATCCTTGTGTCCCAGTTTCTGAATTTTATGTTTTTTTTCCAAAAGGTGGACAAACATTAACTTTATATCTTGTTTTAACAGATAGAGTCCCGGAAATCCAAAGTAATGACACAGGAATATTTAAGACGGGGGAAAATATCAGTCTGACCATCTGGTATGCAGGGAACCCATTAGGCATAGTTTGGAAGTATAATGGTAGCCCACTGATTGTTAGTCTAAATGGACGCATAATCGTTGACAACAGATTCAAAGGACGAGCGAATATCACGGAAAACGGATCTCTTATCGTTTATAACACCACCAATGAAGACGTGGGAACTTATACTGTCACTGTGACAAGTACTTTAAACTCTGCCTCACGGTCTTTTCAAGTGAAATTCTATGGTAAGCCTGTTACTGAAAAATATGTAAATGTAAAACACACACAAAGATACATAGACTTACAAGCACCTACTGCTTCCATTATTGTGTTTTGCCACTTTTGTCAGATGAATTTTTCATTGAAATTAATGGATTGAATGGTAGGTCATCATTCTCAATGTTATATGAAAGTCAATTAGGGGAAAGAAGAGACCTACAGCAGCAGAAAAAATTCTATCAAGATACACTGTTACCAAAAGTATTGGGACACCTGTCTTTACACACACATGAACTTTAATGGCATCCCAGTCTTAGTCCGTAGTCCCATCCTTTGCCGCTATAACAGCTTCAACTCTTCTGGGAAGGCTGTCCACAAGGTTTAGGAGTGTGTCTTTGAGAATGTGTGACCATTCTTCCAGAAGAAGATTTGTGAGGTCAGGCACTGATGTTGGAGAAGGCCTGGCTCGCAGTCTCCGCTCTAATTCATCCTAAAGGTGTTCTATCGGGCCAGTCAAGTTCCTCCACCCCAAACTCGCTCATCCATGTCTTTATGGACCTTGCTTTGTGCACTGGTGCACAGTCATGTTGGAACAGGAAGGGGCCATCCCCAAAATGTTCCCACAAAGTTGGGAGCATGAAATCGTCCAAAATGTCTTGGTATGCTGACGAGAGTTCCTTTCACTGGAACGAAGGGGCCAAGCCCAGCCCTAAAAAAAAAAAAACACCCCCACACCATAATCCACCCTCCACCAAACCTTGTGGACAGCCTTCCCAGAAGAGTTGAAGCCGTTAAAGCTGCAAAGGGTGGGCCAACTCAATATTGAACCTTACGGACTAAGACTGGAATGCCATTAAAGTTCATGTGCGTGTAAAGGCAGGTGTTCCAATACTTTTGGTGATATAGTGTAGAAGAGCTGAAAGGGTCCTCCAGTAACACAGGGAAGACCATTATTATAGGGGGTCTGGATAATGGTTCTCTAGGAGCTCCGAGCAATCATGGTATTCTCTGGACACTCTAGTACAGGCAGGTCATAAAATAAAGTCAGCCAGAACAAAAAATGCATTCCCGATTCTAGCATGCTTATTGGATGGTAGGAAAAAAATACAATGGATCCAACAACAATTAGATGTAGGATCAATTTTCATACAACGTGAAACAAATGACATTGTAGAAGTCTAATCTACAACATCCGCTTCCTCCTTTCTTCTCAACAGATGTCATAAGTAGTGTGACTGTTCAACAAACACCAGCGATCATAGTTGAGAGTACCCCTGATGTAAATCTGTCCTGCGAGGCCTTCTCTGGTTCTGGATCTGTGACATGGCAGAAGGATGGTCAACCATTCAGTAATGATAGTACACACGTCTTCCTAGACCAGGCCCTCCAGATATTGAATCCTAATAGGAATTTCTCTGGCAACTATAGCTGCAACATGTCTAACCCGGTCAGCTCGAATGTCGGATTCATTGTGATGACCGTATACTGTAAGTAGGATCTAGGAGTAAGCAACTTACAATTTAAAGTCTAATTGAACTTTCAGTTTAATTCAGCTAAATATATTCCAGGTGCATCCAAAAAAAGTGTGCAAAGTCTTACAGTTGGTATTCTTTAGAAAACAGCCACAGCAACAAGGCCTATCTCCTGCCAGCATGCTGCAAAGAAGGACCCTTGCGCTGTGTTGAAGCAGTGGTCTCTCTGCAGAGGTTTGACAGACCCCATGCTGAGTAAGGGATAGAGTTCACCAGTCAGCAGGGAACATGAGCTTTGTTCCCTGTTTGAGTAGACATCTCTAATGCTGCGTACACACGGTCGGAATTTCCGATGGAAAAAGTCATATGGGGCATACACACGGTCGGAATATCCAATGAAAAGCTCCCATCTGACTTTTCCCATCTGAATTTCCGGACGGACTTGGATAGAGAGCAGGTTCTCTATTTTTCCGTCTGAAATTCCGACTGAGTTTTGCCCGTGGCAAAGTCCGGCCGTGTGTATGCGGCATTCCTCCTGAATCGGCCAAAATTCAAGCTGTATATGGCTAGTTTTATTCCTCTTCACAATGTAAGTCTACGCACACACACACACACAATCCCATATATACAATCCTATACCCACAGTTGATCCAGAGGAAGGCAAAAAAAAAAAAACACAATTAAGCAAAACATTCCTTCCTGATCCCCCAAGAGGCAATCAGATATTCCCTGGATCAACTTTACCTGTAAATATTAGTACCCAGTTATATTCTGTACATTTAGGAAATAATCCAGGCCTTTCTTAAAGCAATCTACTGAGCTGGCCAGAACCCCCTCTGGAGGGAGTCTATTCCACATTTTCTCAGCTCTTACTGTGAAGAAACCTTTCCGTATTTGGAGATGTAAAAGAGTGCCCCATTGTCCTCTGTGATGACCTTAAAGTGATTAACTCAACACCAAGTTCACTATATGGACCCCTTATATATTTGTACATGTTAATCATATCCCCCCTTAATCTCCTCTTCTCAAGAGTGAATAAATTCAGTTCCTCTAATCTTTCCTCATAGCTGAGCTCCTCCATGCCTCTTATCAGTTTGGTTGCCCTTCTCTGCACTTTCTCCAGTTCCCCGATATCCTTTTTGAGAACTGGTGCCCAAAACTGATCTCCATATTCCAGATGAGGTCTTACTAATGATTTGTACAGGGGGGGCAAAATGATATCGCTCTCTGGAGTCCATACCTCTCTTATACAAGAAAGGACTTTGCTCGCTTTGGAAACCGCAGCTTGGCATTGCATGTTATTATTGAGCTTATGATCTACCAAAACCCCCAGATCCTTCTCCACTACGGATCCCCCCAGTTGTACTCCCCCTACATAGTTGCCATATTAAACAGTGCATTGGAGGTCGGCTTGTATGGTTGTCATTCCACTGCATAGCTTGGTGTCATCTGCAAACACTAAAATGGTACTTTTAATCCCAGACCCAATATCATTTATAAGGATATTAAAAAGTAAGGGCCCCAACACTGAACCTTGGGGTACCCCACTGATAACCTTAGACCATTCAAGAGTATAAATCATTAACCACCACTCTCTGAATTATGTATTTTAGCCAGTTTTCTATTCATTTACAAACTGATTTTTCCAAGCATGTAGACCAGGGGTGCCCAACCTTTTGAAGCGCGAGGGCCACTTAAGCAACTTGGAAACTGGTCGTGGGCCACAATCAGCGGAGCGGGCGGAAGGCAGGTCCATGTCCGCTCTGCATATGCAGAGTAGACACAGACACAGCCGGATCTGATTGGAAGTAGGACAAGTCGGTTTACATCTTCCACTCTTTAGAGGTGAATGGAAGGTCCAATTGGGTCGGACTGACCGTGTGAAGGGGGCCCATGGCTGCTTTCACACTGATGCGCTGTGGTTTACTAGCACCGCGGGTACAACGCAGTGTACCTTTGGCTTTTCTGCACTTTGCAATAGACTTCTATTATATTCTGCAGGTTTGGTGCACTTTCAGAAAGTTCACCAAACTTGCAGGTAATAACAGAAGTCTATGGCTTAGTGCAGGTAACCCACAGGTGCGCTGCTCTGCATTTGCAGATTAGTTTGAAAGCAGCCCAGTAACCACTGCAGAACAGATATGCCCATATCATGGGCGTCCGCTCCATAGGGCAAGGGAGGGCGTTTAAAAGCCCCCCCCCCCTGGAATCCAGTGCCGTGATTCTCGAGGAGGAAAACAGGCAGCGGGCAGGAAGCAAGGCGGCGGCGCGGCAAATTCAATTAGAGCCGCTCTCTCTCTCTCTTTTTGGCTGACAGAAAGGGGGAGGGGGCGATCGGGGGAGATATACAGACAGCCACAGCTTTCCTCTCCCTGTCATGGTGCCGCTGCCGAGTCCTCTGGTAAATGGAGCAGGGGCACTGCTAGTTGCGCGATAGTTGCATCAGGTTTCTCAAACCTTTGCATGCCTGTGCTTTATGTGATAATGACTAAGCCCCTCCCCTTCATGACATTGTCAAAAAGGGACCGAGCATGGATGACCTTAAAATGATGCCCCCCTCTGAAAAAAGTTCAGCGGACGCCCATGGCCCATATACTGTGATTTTAGTAATAAACTGACCTTTAATAACAGTATTCTTTTCCATCCCAGAGCAGGAGGTTGCGGGCCACATTAGAGGGCTCCGTGGGCTACATGTGGCCCCCGGGCCACTGGTTGGGCACCCCTGATGTAGACTTTACCTTACACATTAGCCATACAACACCAATTCTCCTACTGACAGCAATGATGGGGCACTATTCCTCTCACTGACATCAACAATGGGGTACTAGTCCTTCTACTGACACCAATTATGGGGAACTAATTCTCTCACCCAAACTAATGATGGGGCACTGTTCCTCCCACTGACACCAACAACGGGGAACAAATCTCCCACTGACATCAATGATGTAATTTTCTTACTTTCACCGACCACCAAGCCTATGGCAGTGTTTACGCCCACTGATGCCGGGGGGTATTTTCTACTTCCACTGGCCACAGTTCGGTCCCCCTGAGGTCTAAAAGGCAGTGACCTGGCCCCTTTTTTCAAAAGCTTGAAGACCCCTGCTCTAGTGTAAACTAGTTTGGAAACCCTCCACATTTTCATAGATGGACAGGTTTCTACACTGCCATAAAACCACACACCAAGCTCACCCAGATACTCTACAAGCAAATACAAGAGCAAGAGGTCCCCACGTAAACGATAGCATGAAAACCTAAACATGGCAGAAACTGGTTCAAATAAAACAGATAATGATTTAACATTCTATAAGGGCTCAAGGGAGATATGTTTTTTGGTTATAAATGACACTATGGCTTTTATCTCACAGACCCGATAGAGGAGGTTACAGTGACCCAGTCACCTGAGATCGTGAGTGAGATGACCCCTTTGGCAACTCTAAGCTGTAGCGCCACTAGTGGTTCCAGTGAGACAGTGACCTGGATGAAGGGTGGCCAGTCTATAATTAATGACGAGAAGTACAACCTATTGGATGAGAATCGGATTCTCCAGATAATTCAACCCAACAGGACGTTCAGTGGAAGCTATAGCTGCAACATGTCCAACGCAGCCTTCTGGGCTTTGGGCTCCCTTGACCTCCTTGTCTATGGTAAGTGATAGCACAAGGGTCCAGTCTGTGTCCCATATGGAAAATCATAGAGCAGAAGCTTCACATGGTCTAAAGTACTCCAAAAAATAATTTGTCAGTCTTAACCGAGAACAAGTAAAATGTAATATAAGTGTAATTCAACGCTCTTCATCCAGCAGTTATTTTACAGAGAACTAGATAATTGATGACTATGGAGTCCAACTGCAAGCAATTATTTTATTTTTTTAAATATCACTTCATGGGTTAAGGGGAAAAAAAGCAGCTCAGGTAGAGACGTCCCCTGCAGTGAACCATTTCATTTGATTAGGTAGAGACGTCCTCAGTCTTCCAGGTCTAATGACTCCCAGCATCACTTAACTGCTTCAATACCGGGAACTTTTACCCCCCTCCTACCCAAGCCAATTTTTAGCTTTTAGCGCTGTCGCACTTTGACAATTGGGCGGTCATGCAACTCTGTACCCAAACTAAAGTTTTATCATCATTTTGTTCAAACAAATAGAGCTTGCTGTTGGTGGTATTTAATCTAATTATTTTTTATCTGAATAAACAAAAAAAGAAAAAAGAAATGTTGACAAAAAAACATGTTTTTCTTCATTTCTGTTATAAAATTTTGCAAATAAATTTTTTTTCTTCATAAATTCAGGTCAGTGTATTGCACCATTTCCTTGGTGAAAATAACCCAAATCAGCGTTTTTTATTTAGTCTGTAGGAAAGTTATAATGTCATTTCTTGAGGTCATAAAATGCCAGGACAGTACAAGAAAACCCCAAATAGCCCCTTTTTTGGAAAGTAGAGAGAGTAAAGCCTCGTACACACGGCCGAGAATCTCGTTGTTAAAAACATGTCGTTTTTTACGACGAGATTCTTGGACAAGAAACTTGTCCCGGCGGAGTGTACACACGCTCATTTCAAAGAACCCGCGGTCCTTTGAATGTACGCGGTGACGTCATCGAATACGCCGAGCATGCGCTCGTCACATTCGATGCCGTCGCCGCCACCTTGGTTCACCCTACCTATGCCTAGGAAGCTACCGCGCATGCGTCGAAGTCATTTTGAGCATGCGCGGGCTTCCCGGCGAACAGGTAAGTGTACACACACACAATTTTCTCGTCGAGAAACAGGCTGACGAGAATCTCAACGAGAAAATAGAGAGCAGGTTCTCTATTTTCTCGTCGAGATTCTTGTCGCTTTTCTTGACGAGAAACCATACACACGAACGAGTTTCTCGGCAAGAAATCTCTGCCAGCAAGTTTCTTGCTGGTTTTTGCCGAGAAACTCGGTCGTGTGTACGAGGCTTGAGGCATTTAGTAAGAGGCATGGCAAGTTTTTTTGAAGTTGTAGTTTTTTGTCACAATTTTTGTGAAAATTAAGAAATTAGAAAAAAAAATAACACATTGTCACCAGTGGAGTACATTATTATTATATAACTGGTGTGATCAGGGACACTGACTGGTGACAGTATGTAAAAAAAAAAATTAAAAAAAATTAAATCTTTTTATAAAACATTTTTATTGCTTTATTTACTAGAGCTGGAGAGTGCAAAATCAGGCTCACTTTTGCATAGAAACCAATCAGCTTCCAACTTTTATTGCCAAAGCGTAATTGAACAAGTTGAGGTTAGACGCTGATTGGCTACCATGCACAGCTGTACCAGTACACCAGCCTTCGTAAATCTACCCCACTGTGACCAGAGCAATACAGTGTTACCATGCTAACACTGTACTACTCTGAGGGAGTGATCAGGATTTTTTTTTTTTTTTTACACACATTATGATGGCTTATGCCAATGAATTTCATAGGTATAAGCAACCATTTTTACTGAATAAAAAAGATTCAGTGTCTTTTGTTGTGATCATCAGTGATTGGCCAAAGCTAATCACGTGGTACAGATGGGCTGTGATTGGCCCTGTCTGTACCATGTGATCACTGTGACCAATCACAGCTAGCAACACAATTGTTTACAATGGATGGCATGAAAGGAAGCCATCCAATTGTCATGAGATATGCTGTGAATGGTCACAGCGATCACATGGTACTGGCAGCAGGCCGGTATAGTGATCAGTCACTATACCAGATCACATCGCAAGAGCAAAATGAAGGCCGAGTATGACTTTCGTTGTTCTAGGTGGACTTCATATGACATCCTCCCAGAACGCAACTTATTCGGTGTGATCTGGTATAGTGACTGACCACTATACGGGGGTGGGAACTGATTAAAAAAGGAGCTTCAGTGGGGTCTGCAAGAAGTAAGGTCAGCATCTGCAAGTACTATAGCTGCCGACTTTTACAAAACAGACACTTACCAGCGCATGGAGTAAAGCCCTCTCCTTGTATATCCTACAAACTTTAGCACGGTCTTTGGTCTTGCACCCCCATCTTGGATTTTGGAAATTGGCTGTGACTTTCCGACCAGTCACAGCCGGCTCCTCACTGCATACGTGCGAGTTTGAATTGGAGGAGATTGTCCTGAAGCCTCCTGAAATGTGAAAATATCCCAGAAAGCTGCAGGCAGGATGACCGAGGGGACAGACCCGGGCAAACGTCATCTTTGGCAGGGCATGGATATGGAAATGAGAGCGAGTACCTTATAGAAAACGTACTTGCTACCCAAAAAAATAAAATAAATACTTACCAAGGGAGGGTGGGGGTCCCGGAATTTGCAGTCTACAAAATGAGAGTAAAGGTGTGCTTTAACCTGGAAGACCGAGGGCAGACTGAGTGCAGGACATCATAGGGCCATAACCATAGCACCCTACAACTCTTATAAAACCACAATATTCTACAAGGAAATATATTTAAGACCCAAGAAGAGAACTCTCTCAGTGAGCGATAGCATGGAAACCGGCACGCTGTACACACTGGTGTCCTTGTTCATCAACAACTGAGCGGTTTTACTAACTGGATGTTGGTTAGGGTCCAATTGAGATCTTTTTTGTTTGCTTGTTTATACATTACATTATGCCTTTCGTCTCACAGACCCGTTGGGGACTGTTAAAGTGACCCAGTCACCCCAGATAGTGAGTGAGTGGACCTCTTCGGTAAACCCAAGCTGCAGTGCCTCTACTGGTTACATTGAGGAAGTGACATGGCTGAAGGACGGGCATCCTATAGATAACTCCTACAATCTATTGCAGGGGTAGGCAACCTGGGGCCCTCCAGCTGTTGCAGAACTACAAGTCCCATCATGCCTCTGGGAGTTATTGTAACTGCCAGCCTTGCAATGCCTCATGGGAAATGTAGTTCCACAACAGCTGGAAGGCCCCTGGTGGCCTACCTGATCTATTGGATGGGAGCAAGATCCTCCAGGTAAGTCAACCCAGCAGGACAATCAGTGGAGACTATAGCTGCAACATATCCAATGCAGCCTACTGGAATTCCAGCTCCCTTCTGCTCCGTGTCTATAGTAAGTAGTAGCACAAACAACTGAAATACAATAGAGGTATATAGTTGCATAGTCTGGTTGAAAAAGACAAGTCTATCCAGTTCAACCAATAAAAGAGAAAATGTAATTCTACAATCCTATATACACAATCCTAGACCCACAGTTGATCCAGAGGAAGGCAAAAAACCCCAGCAAAGAATCATCCAATGTGCTCCAGCAGGGGAAAAAAATTCCTTCCTGATCCCCCGAGAGGCAATCAGATATTCCCTGGATCAGCTTTACCTATAAATGTTAGTATTCAGGTATATTATGTACATTTAGGAAAGAATACAGACCCTTTTTAAAGCAATCTACTGAGCTGGAAAGGTACAACCCAACATTCTCCCGTCATCAGATATGGGCACTGATGATGTTAAACTCTCTAAATCAGGGGTCTCAAACTGGCGGCCCTCCAGCTGTTGCAAAACTACAAGTCCCATGAGGCAATGTAAGGCTGACAGTGGCAAGCATGACTCCCTCAGGCAGAGGCATGATGGGACTTGTAGTTCCGCAACAGCTGGAGGGCCACCAGTTTGAGACCCCTGCTCTAAATCAACACTAAAAGGGAAGTATGGGCAAAGCTTTGTTTGGCTATACGTCTCTTCTGGGGCACAAGCATGCGCTTGCTTTAGCTCTCCTATGATCAATGTTGCTGTATATTTTGACATCAGAAATGCATTTGTGTGAACTTGTTAGCATGTGAGTATTTCTATTGTAATCTTAAAACGTTTCTAAAACGTGCAATTAAAATACATGATTTCTTTTATCTCATAGACCCGGTGGTGAATGTTAAAGTGACCCAGTCACCTGGGATAGTGAGTGAAAGCACATCTTTGGTAGAGCTAAGCTGTAGCGCCTCTAGTGGTTATAATGAGTCAGTGACATGGATGAAGGAAGGAATGCCTATAACTAATAATGGCAATTACAATCTACTGGATGGGAATAAGATCCTCCAGATAATTCTACCCAACAGGACGTTCAGTGGACTCTATAGCTGCAACATATCCAATGCAGTCTACCAGGATACGGGCTCCCTTCAGCTCCAGGTCTATGGTAAGTATTACCACAAGAGTGCAGTCTGTGTCCCCTATGGCAATGTATAGCGCAAAAATGTCACATGCAGGGGTTCTCAAACTTACAAAACCAGGGCTCAGTACATTTTTCTAAAAGCCTCTATGCCCCAACAAAAAAAAAATTGTACGGATAGGTTGTATGATTTTGATAGCTAGGATAAGATTATGTGGAGTACTGTGCAGCAGTCAAACTATGTACTGTACAACATATTGTGTATGGTGCAGCATTTAGAGTGCAGGGGACAGGGCTATGTATTTACACAGCACAGCTTGTAGAGTGCAGTGGTCAGGAGTTTAAGTGTCCCCTTATGTTGGTGGTCAGTATGCTACCTTAACTCTGCATGCCTCCTTACACTGTCAGTATGCCCCCATACTCTGGGGGTCACTGTGCCCCCATACTCTGGTGGACAGCATGCTCCTTTATCCTAGACGGTCAGTGTGCCCCTTTATACTGAACAGTGTGCCCCCTTACCCTGGTGGCCAGTGTGACCCCTTACCCTGGTGGCCAGTGTGCCCCTTTATCCAGGACAATCAGTGTGCCTCCTTACCCTGGTGGTCAGTGTGCCTCCTTATACTAGTGGTCAGTGTGCCCCCTTAGCCTAATGGTCAATGTGCCCCTTTATCCTGGGCAACCATAGTGTCCCCTTACCCTGGTGGTCAATGTATCCCCTCACCTTGTTGGTCAGTGTGACTCTTTACTCTGGTGGTCTGTGTTTTACCTCGCCCCGTTGGTAAGTATTCTACCTTTCCCTGGTGATCAATGTGCTCCATATTGTGGATGGTAAGTGTGCCACCTTACACTCGTGGTCAATGTTACCCTTTATCCTGGTGGTCAGTGTGCCCATGTATCTTGGCAATCAATGCCTCCCCTTACTCTGGCAGTCAGTGTTCCTCCTTACTCTGGCAGTCAGTGTGTACTCCTTCAACCTGGTAATTAGTATGTACCCCTATCACCCTGGTGGTCAGTGTGTTCCCCTCTACCCTAGTGGTCAGTGTGTTCCCCTCTACCCTAGTGGTCAGTGTGTTCCCCTCTACCCTAGTGGTCAGTGTGTTCCCCTCTACCCTAGTGGTCAGTGTGTTCCCCTCTACCCTAGTGGTCAGTGTGTTCCCCTCTTCCCTAGTGGTCAGTGTGTTCCCCTCTTCCCTAGTGGTCAGTGTGTTCCCCTCTTCCCTAGTGGTCAGTGTGTTCCCCTCTTCCCTAGTGGTCAGTGTGTTCCCCTCTTCCCTAGTGGTCAGTGTGTTCCCCTCTTCCCTAGTGGTCAGTGTGTTCCCCTCTTCCCTAGTGGTCAGTGTGTTCCCCTCTTCCCTAGTGGTCAGTGTGTTCCCCTCTACCCTAGTGGTCAGTGTGTTCCCCTCTACCCTAATGGTCAGTGTGTTTCCCTCTACCCTAATGGTCAGTGTGTTCCCCTCTTCCCTAGTGGTCAGTGTGTTCCCCCCTTCCCTAGTGGTCAGTGTGTACCCCCCTTACCCTGGTGGTCAGTGTGTACCCCCCTTACCCTGGTGGTCGTGTGTACCCCCCTTACCCTGGTGGTCGTGTGTAACCCCTTACCCTGGTGATTGTGTGGTTCATTTTTTGGTTTCACGGTGTGCAAATCCAATTTAGCTTCTAGAGGTTTTATTCATGCAACATTTTATCCAGTGACTGGGAAAAGTCCCTTTGTCTGTCTCTCTGTCATTCTTGCCGTCAGTGTGAGATGCAGTGCCTCTAGTGGACACAATGAAAATGGTGAAATTGATGAGTTTTTCTGGGTGGAATCCTTCATGTCCTCCAGGAGAGGCCGGCCTGTAACACCATAACCCAGAAGAGCCACCAGGCCGCCTAGATACTCTACATGGAAATATGTACAAACACAGGAGGAGGAGGAGGTCACTCAATTAGTGATAAGATGAAAACCTGAACCCTGCACAAACTGGTGTCCATGTTTATTATCAACAGCGGTTCTAATAACTGGATGTTGGTAGTGGCCCAAGAGAAAACTGTTTTTTTTAAATATAAAATACATCATGTTTTTTATTATGCAGGCCCAGTGGAGAATGTTACAGTGACGCAGTCACCCAAGATATTGGACGGCAACAGCACTGCGGTAAATCTAAGCTGTAACGCCTCTAGTACACACATTGAGGCAGTGACATGGATAAAGGATGGGGAGTTTATAGAAGAGAATGACACTTTCACTCTATTGGATGGGAATCACACTCTCCAAATAATTGATTCCAATAGGACATTCGGTGGACACTATAACTGCGTCATATCCAACGCAGCCTACCGGGAAACCGGTTCACTTCAGCTCCTTATCTATGGTAAGTCCAGTCTGTGTCACCTGTGACTGCTGAGAACAGAACACAGAATGTCAATGATGCCATATCTGTCAGTGTTCCCAAGATTGTGATGTAATAGAGGTGTAACCCAACTCTCCAACAGTAATGAGGGACCTTATATGAAAATCTTCTCCATTTATCTCCTCCCACTCCACTCTTCCCTCCAAGTACAAATGGCTTAAAAAAAATATTGACAAAGTTTGCAAAAAAAAATAACTTGGCTTGCCCTCTAAGGCTCGGTTCCCACTGGTGTGATGTCCGACATCGGATGTGATTCACACCGCACTGCGAACTGATTTGAGGGTGTCATTAACTTTCTATTGACACTCCGAGCGGTTTGCATAGGGCAGTGATGGTGAACCTTGGCACCCCATTTGTTTTGGAAATGCATTTCCCATGATGCTCAACTACACTGCAGAGTGCATGAGCATTGTGGGAAATGTAGTTCCAAAGCATCTGGGGTGCCGAGGTTCGCCATCACTGGTATAGGGCAATGTGAACTTCCTGCAAGTTGGGTTCGATGTGGGAACTCGCAGTGGATTCGCAGGGTTCTCGTATCACACCAATGTGAACCAAGCCTGAAGGTGATATCTCCTCATTGAGGCTCAGTGAGTTTTTGCAATTGGCTGAAGTGCTTTCTATTGGGATTTCAATTGTCCAGCTCTCCTGGGAGGCACTTTACTGCAATACCATTCAAAATCAAATATGTTCTATTCCAAATTCGAATTTTGGAAGAGGTTTATATTCTCTCTTCTAGTCTATTGTTTTTTCAGTTCGAATTGAATTCGAAATCAAATTTTTTCTATTCAAATTTTGGAAGATGTTTATAATTGTATTGTATTGTTTTTTTTCTATTCTATTTTATTCTATTTGACTTTATTCTATTCAAAATTAGAATTTCAGAATATAGTTATATTCTTCCTATTCTATAGTTTTTTTTTTCTATTCCATTCTATTTTCCATTCTATTCTACTTTGAATTTGTTCTATTTGAAATTCAAATTTCAGAAGATGGTTATATTCTTTCTATACTGTTTTTCATTTAATTCTATTCTGTTCTATTCTTTTCTAATCTATTCTTTTCTATTCAAATTTAGGGAAGTGGTCATATTTATTCTTTGCTTTTCTTTTCTATTTTCTTTTCTATTCTATTCTTTATTTTATTCTATTCTTTTTTAATTCTATTCTAAATTGAATTCTGTTTGAAATTAAAATTTCGGAAGAAGGTTATATGCTTTTTATATTATTCTATTATATTTTTCTATTCTATTCAAATGTGTTCTATTTGAAATTCAAATTTCAGAAGATGGTTATATTCTTTCTATATTTCATTCAATTCTATTATTTTTTCTATTCCGTTATATTCGTTTATTTTATTTTCTATTCTTTTATTTTATTCTAATCTATTCTTTTCTATTCTATTCAAATTTGGGGAAATGGTCATATTCATTCTATTCTATTTTATTATTTTATTTTATTCTATTCGAATTCTATTCAAATTTCCAAAGAAGGTTATATTCTTTCTATATTATTGTATTTTTCTATTCTATTTGAATTCAAATTTATTCTACTTGAAATTTGAATTTCAGGAGATGGTTATATTATATTTTATTCTATTCCACATTTTTATTCTATTCTTTTCCTTTATTTTTTTATTCTATTTTATTCTGATCAACTATTCTATTCTTTTATTTTCTATTCTACCCCTTTATTTTCTATTCTATTTTTTTCTATTCTTTTAGTCTGTATTCTATTCCTTTTTACTCAATTATATTCTATTCTTTTATTTTCAATTTAATTTTTTTCCATTCCATTCTATTCCTTTATTTTTATTTCTATTTTATTCACTTCCAAAATTCAAATTCAATTCGAAAACCATTCAAATTGGATTTGAAAAATATTTGCATTTCGTCTGAAATTTGTTGTTTATGATTTGTTTAAATTTGTTACTAATGTCATTCGAATGCATAATGAAAAATTAGTCCGAATTTTGATTTGGAATGAAATGAACCGCACAGGTCTACCAAAGCGTTACCATCTACTTCCTGGTGTCTATGCAGTTCTTGGCGGTTTTCACAAATATCTGACAAAAATCAACCCCTGCTGCAGCGTCTCACCCTGTGACTTGCTACAAAAGTTACAATACTGCAGTCTGATTACTGAAGGGTAGAGACTGAGAAAATGCTTCCTCCTGCCTGCAGCTGACTGATGGCATCATCGTAACATAGGAAAAGTCACTGGACTGAAGCTCAAGGGCTGCTTAGGTGGTGCGGTTTTGAAATCGTATTCTGTATATGCATACTATTTAACATCGGGAATATTTGTATTACTATTGTTAAAGTTTTCTAAAGTGGTCCACTGGAAATAAATTATGCCTTTCATCTCATAGACCCAGTAAAGACTGTGACAGTAAGCCAGTCACCCAAGATCGCAAACGAGAGCAGCCCTGCTGTAAATCTAAGCTGTGGCGCCTCTGGTGGTTACATCGAGTCAGTGACGTGGACGAAGGATGGGAAGCCTATAACTAGTAATAACAATTACAATCTAGCGAATGAGAATTGGATTCTCCAGATAAATAAACCCAACAAGACGTTCAGTGGACTCTATATCTGCAACATGTCCAACTCAGCCTACTGGAAGTCTGGCTCTCTTCAGCTCCAGGTCTATGGTAAGTAGCAGCACAAGAGTCTGGTCTGGGGTTGGGTTTTGAGGTTTGTGGAAACAACAGTTTAGAAGATATAAGCTTCCAGCACTAAAATAACTTGCATTTTCGTTATTTTAGTGCTATAAAAAAAATGTCCCTCTTGTCTGACAGATCCGGTGTTGAACGTTAAAGTGACACAGTCGCCTGATAAGGTGACCGAAGAGACCCCTTTGGTAAATCTAAGCTGTAGCGACTCCGGTGCCTTTATTGAAAAGGTGACATGGACGAAGGACGGGAAACCTGTGGGCAGAGAGATACCCTACAGTCTAGTAGAGGAGAATAAGGTCCTTCAGATAACTAAACCCGACAAAACGCACAGTGGAAACTATATCTGCAACATGTCCAACGCAGCTTACTGGGGGTTTGGGTCCATAAATCTCAGTGTTTCTGGTAAGTAAGAAAGCCAAAGACGTGTCCGAATTGTTGTGTTGACCCGAGGCTGCCAGAAGACACAAGCCATCAGTCTTAAAGCCCAAATTAAGTCTTACATCATGTTTTATATGTATAGTTTTCTGCCCCAGCATGTCCTGATTTATAGCCAAAATTTTGCTTGGAAGATCCTTAAAATACCCTTTTGCTTCAGTGAAAATACTGCCTCCTGCCTTCACAGTCCGGTGCTCTGTACTAGGCAGAGATGAGCAACAGCCACACCCCTCAGCACAAGCTACAGAGAAGAGTAGGGGGGAGTGTATAACCAATTCTGTTACTGATTGCATAGTGCACTGGGTTTCAAGATGGCCATACACTGATCGAGATTCATTCAATCCAGCAAGCCCGGCCAAATTTCGATCAGAGTGTGGCCTAACTCCCTCAACAGATGTTGATTAATAAACTGACTTCTGTGGAAAGGACATGTCAGAAATTTTTTGAACAATTAAAGTGGTTGTAAAGGCACAAGGTTTTTTACCTTCATGCATTTTATACATGAAGGTAAAAAGCCTTGTGTGAGCAGCAGCCCCCCTTAATACTTACCTGAGCCCCCTCTCGGTCCAGTGATATCAACAAAAACCTTGCCTCTGCGAGGACTTGCATTCCTGATTGGCTTTTGGCAGCAGGGGGAGCCATTGGCCAGCTCACTGGCTGTCAATCACAGCCAGTGAGCCAATCAGGAGATTGAGGGGGCGGGGCCGAGCTGCGGCTTCGTGTGTGAATGGACACACAAAGCAGTATGTCAGGAGCACACCTGCTTGGCTGCTGCTTGCTGTAGGGGGCACTTAGCAGCAGGGAGGAGCCAGGAGCGCCAGCGTGGGACCCGAGAACAGGAGGATCTGGGCTGCTCTGTTCTGTGCAAAAGCATTACACAGAGCAGGCAAGTATAACATTTTTTTTTTTTTTTTACTAAAGATAATAAACAACAAGGCTTTAATATCACTTTAACTGCATACTGATCAGTGTATTGCTACATTCCATGAAACTGAAAAATTCTGTCTGTTGTCAGCAATACCAAATTTTCCATCTTGAGATAGTGGTGTGATCTGTAGTGCCAATTAGGGGAGTAACGGATCAAAAAACTCACGGATCGGATCGATCCTCGGATCAGAGTCACGGATCGGATCATTTTTCGGATCGGCAAAAAAAAAGACAAATCTTCTTACACCCACCAGAGTTTTAGATTTCAGTTATTTTCAACACAAAACTGAGCTTATATGCTTAAATACATTATTTGGAAATCCAACAGACTGTTTACATGTTACATTTTAAAAGCAGCAGCAAACCTGCTGACCTTACATGCTTGCTAATGTGACAGAACACCTCTGATTTTCACATTTAACTAAATGTTAAATGTGAAAATCAGAGGTGTTCCGTCACATTAGCAAGCGTGTAAGGTTTGCTGCTGCTTTTAAAATTTAACATGTAAACAGTCTGTTGGATTTCCAAATAATGTATTTAAAGCGGAGCTCCGCCAAAAAAATAAAATATTAAAAGCCAGCAGCTACAGCTACAGCAGCTGCTGACTTTTAATATTTGGACACTTACCCGTCCTGGAGTCCAGCGACGTCCGCAGCAGAGGACGAGCGATCGCTCATCACTCTGTTGCCCCCTCCGCCATCCTCGCTGAGGGAACCAGGAAGTAAAGCCCTGCGGCTTCACTGCCCGGTTCCCTACGGCGCATGCGCGAGTCGCGCTGCGCCGTTCTGATTCGTCCTCCTGTGTTCTGGGAGCAGAGTGTCTCCCAGAACACTACGGGAAGTCTGGGGGAAGTGACGTGTCTCCCGCAGATTTCCCGGAGAGAGGACTCCCGGATGTGGGTGAAAATACCTGTCTTAGACAGGTATCTTCACCCCCCTCCCCCCTGAAAGGTGTCAATTGTGACACCTGAGGGGGGGAGGGTTCCGATTAGCAGAAGTTAAAATTTAGGGTGGAGCTCCACTTTAAGCATATACAATTACTGAAATCTAAAACTCCATTGGGTGTAATAAGATGTCCGCTTGGCCCCCTCTGCACAGTAATGAGAGAGAGGAGCGTGGGGTGGAGCAAGATGGCGGTGGCGAAACGTCACTACAGCGGCCGCCGCCGGGTGCACAAAGATGGCCGCCGCTCCGGAGCTAGGCCGAAGCCGCGGCCTTTCCTATGGCCGAGGCTCCGGAGCGCTCCGCGGATCGCATAGTGTTCCGATCCGAACAGGGTGACCCGTTCGGATCACAGATCACCCCCGATCCATTGCACCACTAGTGCCAATGCCTATTTCTTGCAGCAAAAAACATCTTTTAAATATGCACTGCTGCATGCACATATGTTCAGAAAATGTCCAACGAATGGGGCTCAGCCAATCTTTTAAAAAAAATTCTCAAACCACTGAAATGTGGAATTTCTGAACCGCAAGTTCCATTAAAGTCAATTGGGATCCAAACCAAGGTCCAAAAAAAATGGTTAAGGCCTGATTCACACCTATGCAGGTTGCAGTTTGCATATTCCATGTCCATTTTGCGTTTTTCAATACACATTTTTGATCCATTTGAAGTCTATGGAACCAAAAACCAGAAAAAAAAAAGTTCCTGGCCCTTTCGATAAAATGCACAGATGTGAACTACATCCACAGGAAACCATGTTAAATGGACTGTAGTGCGTTTCTGAAAAACTGAAAACGCACTAAAAAATGCATAGGTGTGAACCAGGCATTATTACATGGTGCAAAATTGGAAAGTGGTGCAAAATTGTGCAAGATAGTTTAGCAAGTTCCTGTCAGCCCAGCCTGATGAGACGATGGGGCCATAGAATAGCCGAAACCACTTCCTTAATAAATTCTACCATGGATACTAAGATAGAAGGGTGGGACCTGGTGGCATTGGCAGTTAATCTAAGGGTGCTCAGGGAACAACAGAAGCAGCCTTTGGTCCCTTTCTACTAAAAACCGTTTTTGGAATCCAAAAGTGCCAAAGAAAACACTGAAATTTGGATTCAACTTGGGGCATCCAAATTCATGAAAATAGTAACTGGATTAAAATATTTGAGATATATCAGAAAATATCAGGAATAGAGAGGACTCCAAGTATGGAGATCTCATTGTTATCCCTGATGACAGATTCAATACCAAGAATTAAAACAGATATTCTTCACCATATGACAACGGCAGCCAGAACAATAATAGCACGTAAATGGAGAGAAAAGAAAAGCCCTACTATAACAGAATGGTTATGTGAAATTAACGAAATGGAATATATGGAAAGACAAATAAGAGAAGAAGGTTTTATAAAAAATCAAATGCCAGAAATATGGCAAAAATTGGATGAATTCCTCGATAAGTATGATAGAATATCTATAAATGGAAAATAACAAAAAAACCCTTATGGGAACATAAAAAAATAAGAGGAAAAGAGGGTATAGGGAGACATAAAGGGGGAGATAATGGTTTTTCTCCCCCCTCTTTTTTTTTTGGGATTGGGTGAATGTGTATGTTAGAGTATAGGGATATGTGAGCGTGAATGGAGTAGTTATTTAAGAATAGAAGCTAATAGTTAATTACCAAGATTCTTTTTAATATACAATAAGAAGGAATAAATGCGTAATGAATTTTGTATAATTGTAAACCTGGTTATAAACGAATAAAGAGAAATTGAAAACAAATTCATGAAAATCAAACGGAAATAACCCAGTAGAAACACAAACAATGAAAACCTTAGAGCCGGTTCACACAGGGGCGACTCGTCAGGCGACTCAGCCGCCTGACAAGTCGCGCTCCGCTCTGTACAATGGAACCGTTCTAATAGGAGCGACTCAAGTCGCTCCGACTTAGAAAAAGGTTCCTGTACTACTTTGGGACGACTTCAGGGCGACTTGCATTGACTTCAATACAGAAGTCATTTTGCATGTCACCTCTGAAGTCGTGTGGAGATCGCCCGGCAGAGTCGCGGGACAAGTCGTGCCGCCCCAGTGTGAACCGGGTCTTACAGTAGTTTCTAGCCCCTCTCCATTCTACATAAAATTTGATGGAAAAAAAAAACAAAGCTCAGTCATCCAGCTCCTTGAATTATCCTTTCTTCCTCATTTAGGCGCCACACCCGGTGCCACCAGCACATTTGGCCTGATGATAATCACTCTACTGGGAGGACTGTTGCTTGCCCATTGATTGTCCATCCCGGATATGGTCTATGATGGGAGACAGGTAAGCATACTTTTTCAAAACAATGGTTTCCAAAACCCCGAGACCAGGTCACCTTCAAGTAAAATCAGCTTTATGTTTAGGCTAGTGGGTGGAGTCACTCTCTAACTTCTTCTATATCTCCATGAATACATTGAGAAGATCTGACAGCCAGGTTTTGAGTTCTCCTCTTTTTCTGGTGGTTACAAAGCCGAGCTAAGGAGGTCAACATATCCTACTGCAATAGTTTATTTTTTAATATGGATATTCTATAGTGGGAAAACTTCTGTTGATGGCTGAAGAAGGTGGTTGTAGTTGGTTAACCCTTGCTTCAGAAATTCCATAATTTAAGCCCCTTATGAACCCCTAGTGATTTACTATATATTTAATATATATAAGTGCTTGGTATTTGTGTTTGTTTTCACAATACTTTGTTTTATTGAATTATTCAGCACCAACAAATTCTGTAGGACTGTGTACATACACTATTCATGACACACAGTGTCCACCCTAGAGAAGCTTGCATTTTCATACCTCTTAACATCATTCACATCAGTCTCCACCCCTGAGGAGCTTACATTCCTATTTACTTGTCACAGTACATAGACTATCCACATTAGTTTCTATCACTGAGAAGCTTGCATTCCCAGTTTTTTGTTACCGTACAAAGAACATTCACATCAATCGCCACCCTTGAGGAGCTTTCAATTCCTTGTGACAGTACATAGACCAGCCTTTTTCAACCAGGGTGCCTTGAGGTTTCTTTAGATAACAGAACACAAACACTCCTACGCATAAATGGATCACCAAGCAGTCAATCTTGCACAATGGTAGCACTGGCTTTGCAGCCCTTCATCGACAGGAGTGTCCTAGTAGCAAATAGTAGAAGAGAAACAAGGGCGCACCAGCCTAGTGTATTATCATTAGGATAGATTTTTATTTTTAAAAAAACATCAATACTACTCACAAATGTAGCAGAGAAAATCGCATTGCAACGAAGTTTCTTGTAAGTGGCAGCTGTAAGAGGTACTCAAAACCACACTCCACAAGATCACCGAGGATGTAACGAGGGCCACTGCCATCTTACACGTTTCGAAGCACAGAACTTCTTCCTCAGAGCCCAGCAGTCTTGAGGAAGAAGCCTTGAGGTTTCTTCAGGGATGCCTTGGCAAAATGCCTAAAAATCACCCCAAAATTGTATACAAGCCTGTGGGTGGATAAAACCTGCCTTTTAGTTACACAAAGCCACAGATTATCATTGTACACCATTTCAACATTATAGCTACCAACCTCCTAATGACCAATGACATCATCAGTTGATGAGGATGTCAGTTGCCTGCATATCATCCTTGTTTGACCCTCCCTTGCCTCTCTCCATCAGCTTTGGGGTCTCATTAGCTGAGTGATGGAGAAAAACTGAGGGAGAAGAGAAACATTGGAAAACTAGTCAGTACCAGTTTGCAAAAGTGTTTTTGCTTTGGAGGAATAAATCACCTCTAACATTGGATGCCCTATGTGTATTGATGATGCTGCAATATGTAAAACTATCAGAATACATTTTAGAATGGGGCGCTTCAAGACTGTCCATAATTTTGGAGGGTGCCTCGAGATTGTCTATAATTTTAAAGGGTGCCTTGACTGAAAAGAGGTTGAGAAACACTGACATAGACCTTCCAGATCAGTCTCCACCCCTGAGGAGCTTGCTTTCTCATTTCCTTGTGATAGTACATAGCTATTCACATCAGTCTCCACTCTGAGGAGTTTACATTCTCATTTTCCTGTGACAGTATGTAAACCGTTCACATTTGACTATGAAGCTTGCATTCTGTGACAATCATACAGACTCAGACCAACTCTGATTAACCTACAGGGGTGTTTATGGGAGGGAAAAGAAAGAATACTTAGACGCATCTATATATTATTGATGAATACTTTTTTTTTTTTTAATAATTTATTGTCTTATAGGTCTCTGGAAAGATCTTTTCTGCACTGCATGAACCACGGAAGAGGGACACTTCCTGACCTTACTGCTCTGATCACCTACTGCTGCCTTCCTGAGCCATAATCAAACTACCAAAGGCAACTGTACATGCCACTGTGTTCAATCCTTTAAGGATCATTCTACATCCAGTCAGTCCATCCTCCAGCCCCCTGATCTACTCTACATTCTAGTGGCGAGATCTTTGCAACATGGTTTTCAATGCCACCCACCTGCCTCTGTCCATATGTGGGTCTCACAAACCTATTGCCATATGTTTTTCTGCTGAGGAATCCATCCCAATATGTCCTGGTCACCACCAGAACAGAAACAAGAAAAAAAATAAAAAAATCACAATTTTACATATAGCTTGTATTTTTGTTGGAATAAACAAACGCATCAAAATTAATGTCAACTCATGTTTTCACACATTTTGATGCATTTCCATTGATTTACCGACTTGCCGACCGCTGCCTGTACTTGTACGTCGGCAGAATGGCACGGCTGCGTAAAGAAACGTACATGTATGTTGCTTTGAAAATGCCGGCGCGCGCCCCTGCCGCAAGCTCAGTGACCATGCCCGTGGGACCCGCAGGCTTGATGTCCCGCGATCGTGTCGCGGAGCTGCACATCAGGGAGATGCCTATGTAAACAATGCATTTCCCTGTTCTGCCTACTGACATGACAGTGATCTACTGCTCCTGGTCATCGGGAGCAGTGATCAGTGTCGTGTCACTTGTAGCCCAGCCCCCTCTCAGTTAGAATCACTCCCTAGGACACACTTAACCCCTTCATCGCCCCCTAGTGTTTAACCCCTTCCTTGCCAGTGTCATATACACAGCAATCAGTGCATTTTTATAGCACTGATCGCTGTATAAATGACAATGGTCCCAAAATAGCGTCAAAAGTGTCTGATGTGTCCGCCATAATGTCAGTCACAATAAAAAATAAAAAAAAACGCAGATCGCTGCCATTACTAATAGAAAAAAAAAGTATTAATAAAAATTCCATAAAACTATCCCCTATTTTGTAGATTTATAAAACTTTTGCGCAAACCAATCAATATGCGCTTATTGCGATTTTTTTTTACCAAAAATATGAAGAATACATATCGGCCTAAACTGAGAAAGAAATTATTTTTTTAATATATTTTTTGGAGATATTTATTATAGCAAAAAGTAATAAAATATTGCTTTTTTTTCAAAATTGTCGCTTTTTTTTGTTTATAGCGCAAAAAATAAAAACCGCAGAGGTGATCAAATACCACCAAAAGAAAGCTCTATTTGTGGGGAATAAAGGACGTCAATTTTGTTTAGGTGCAACGTGGCATGACTGCGCAATAGTCAGTTAAAACAACGCAAAAAATTAACTAGTCATTGGGCAGCCAAATCCTCCGGGGCTGAAGTGGTTAAATAGGAAACGCATCTGCCAAAAACAGATGAGTGTTAATGGACCGTCACGATTGTCATCAGGATAGCTGGTAGGGAGGGGAAGTCTTCCAATGAGAACAATTACAGAAAAGTGTGGCTATCCCCACCCATTGACTTTAGGTATACTTCAATGCACTTATCAGAGAGCAGAGCAAGGACTAAGACTGCATGTCCGGGAAGTCCTTGGTAAAAATGGCAGGAGATTATCGCCTCTGGGGTCCGTTAGGTGATAGAAGCCAGCAAGACCTTCATCTCGTCTGCATTCAATCATAACTGAATTTTTTTTTTTCCATTAGACTAACCCTTGAAGTTGGTGACTGGTGGACAAGAAAAATATTTAAAAAAAAATCAAACCGTTTTTTTTCCCCCTTTTGCAGTAAATTATGCCAATAAATAATAAAAAATAAATGAATACATTGTTTTTCTTTTTGTGTATGGGAACTGGCACTGTCTTGTGATTAATAATGGGTCACTGTGGGGGAGGGAATGATATAGAGAGTTACAATAAGAGGATTGCTCATATGCGACATTTCCCGCTACTACTGGAAACGGCGCCAATTTCCAGTTATGAATGCATTTAAAAAAAAAAAAAAAAAAAAAACATCACAAAAAATAAATAAATAAATAAAAAGAGTTAACAGGAAAAGGCCACTTTGCTATAATAGATATAACATGTATTATTGCTACACAGACCTTTTTGTAATTAAATATTAGGCAGCACAGTAGTGTAGGGGTTAGCACATTTGCCTAGCAGTAATAGGTCGCCGGCAGTGTTCATTTTGGCAGCAAATTTCGATTTAGTTTTAGTCTTAGGCCCCTTTCACACGGGACGGATCAGTCATGATCCGCCCCGTGAACCTCCGCTTGCTCAGCGGGGATCGCTCCGTTGATCCCTGGCTGAGCCGGCGGATGACTGGGCGGTCCCTGCACACTGTGCAGGGACCACCCTGTCAGAGTGCCACTCTCCCCTATGGGGGATTGGATGATGACGGACCGTAGAGTCCGTTGTCATCCGATCCGATGACGGATGGAAAAATAATTTTCCTCCGTCACACTTTGGCGGATCGGAGCGGGTCGGATGTCAGTGGACATGTCACCGCTGACATCCGTGCCTCCATAGGGGTACATGGAGCATCCGTTCAGGTCCACCTAAAAAACTGACAGGCGGACCTGAACGGACCCTCCGTGTGAAAGACCCCTTAGTCTTAAGACTAAAATGGCATTTTAGTTTTAGTCCCATGTTAGTCTTCTGCAATTGTTTTAGTTTTAGTCGTATTTAGTCTACTAAATCTCCAGTACATTTTAGTCAACTAAAACTTATTTTAGTCATCTAAAGACTAATAAGTGTAATTAAATTGTAATGCATTAGTTAACATTTCTCTACAATTTCCAAACTCATTATATACTGCTGGAGTGAAAAATCTAAAATGTTTTTGTAGCACTACCCCCGTAGGAGCTGCTGGTTATATTTTTGGGTCTTGCCGTTACCTGTCTGTTCCACCGTATCTGTCATAGGTGTTCCATTGAAGAGTTGTTCACAGATGTCAGCACCAACACATAGTCTCTTTTCCAATGATTTTATTAAACAAAATGTCAATTAGAGGGATGGAGGGTTGGGGGAGATTCAGGTACCTTGCTTTGCGGATCCCGGGTATTTCCTAATCCAGAGGACAAACAGTTTCCACACTGGATAAAGCAACCACCGGATAGGCCTCTCTCACTGACCTAGCAGCCGGTGCGGTGCTCGGCCAGAAGTCTCTGCCACAGACTTGAAGAACACGAATAGTCCAAGTACAGTCACACAGTACCAGTTTCTTTCAGCCGATCCTGCAACACTGTGAGGAAGATATGTAAGGATGCGTCCTCCAATTGAGTCTCCAGGCTCTTCCCGAGGCACCAGCCTTTTTGCTCGGTCCTCTCCTGGGAAAAGTCCTCTCCTGGTTTCTTCAATTGCTTGGCTTCTTCCCGCAGGCAAGACAGCAAAGGACCACCTCTGACTAGTAGGCCCCAGAAACTCCTGGGCCTACTTCCAGCAACAAGGCCTCAGGCCAGCCGGCCCCGAGGCGAGAAACTGCCACCGCACACCTTAGGCCATGAGGGCCATTAGGTCAGAGCTTCCCGGAAAACAGTGTCTGTCCCTTAAGTACCCTCTCCCAGAATGCACAGCGGGGAGACCAATCCCACTGAGCTGCTTCTGGGCAAGAGGTACCCAATACATCCAGCCTGCTGCATTTCCGACCTTGACCTGTGGTGACAGCGACACCCACAGTCAAGTGGAAAAATGCGCAGCACAGCTGGACTGAAACAGAAACCAGCAATTTACACAATTATTCTGAGCTAAACTACAGCTCAGACAACTAAATTTACAACTAGCGCCTACCCAATAGGAGCAGGGCGCTACATTATTATTTATGGTATTGAGGTATGAACATGCACTACAGACCAGTGTTAATTTTGAAGTCAAATTTCAATTTAGTTTTAGTCTTAGTCTTTTGACTAAAATGCCATTTAAGTTTTAGTCGTATTTTCGTCATCTCAATTGTTTTAGTCGTATTTTAGTCAACTAAAATAGTACTCATTTAGTCGACTAAAATGAGTTAGTCGACAAAATTAACACTGGTCCCGGGTTCGAATCCCAAGCTTGATACTACCTGCTTGGAGTTTGCATGTCCTCCCTGTGCCTGTGTGGGTTTCCGGTTTCCTACCACACTCCTAAGACATCTTGGTAGGTTAATTGGATCCTGTCCAAATTGGCCCTAGTATGTGCATGTATGAATGTGCATTTGGGACCTAAGATTGTAAGCTCCTTGAGGGCAGGGACTGATGTGAATGTACAATATATTTGTAAAAGAGCTGCGTAAATTGATGGTGCTATATAAGTACCTGAAATAAAATTTAATAATAAATACTCAATTCATTTCTATTCTCGTTTCCATTCCATCCGCACACGCTGTTATTCTTGTAAAATAAAATTGTCAAAAAGGAAATGTTTCCTTTCATGTTAGCAGTCTGGAGGGGGTTCTATATACAGTGCCTTGAAAAAAAGTATTCATACCCCTTGAAATTTTCCACATTTTGTCATGTTACAACCAAAAACATAAATGTATTTTATTGGGATTTTATGTGATAGACCAACACAAAGTGGCACATAATTGTGAAGTGGAAGGAAAATTATAAATGTTTTTTCTAAATTTTTTACAAATAGATATGTGAAAAGTGTGGGGGGTACATTTGTATGGCGCCCCCCTGAGTCAATACTTTGTAGAGCCGCCTTTCTCTCCAATTACATCTGCAAGTCTTTTTGGGGATGTCTCTATCAGCTTTGCACATCTAGAGAGGGACATTTTTGCCCATTCTTCTTTGCAAAATATCTCAAGCTAAACCAGGGGTCTCCAAACTTTCTAAACAAAGGCCCAGTTTACGGTCCTTCAGACTTTAGGGGGGGCCAGACTAGGGCCATTGGGAGTAGAAAATGTCCAGTGGGAGTAAATAATACCATATCTTTGGTGTCAGTGGGAGGACTAGTGCCCCATCGTTGGTGTCAATGAAAAGAATTGATGGTGTCAGTTGGAGGAATAGTGCCTCAATGGTGTCAGCAACAAGAATTATGCCCCATTGGAGTTGGATAAAATAGTGCCCCAAGGGCTGCATTAAGGCAAGCAAAGGGCCGCATCTGGCCCCAGGGCCGCAGTTTGGAGACCCCTGATCTAAACCATTCCATTGTAGCTCTGGCTGTATGTTTAGGGTCGTTGTCCTGCTGGAAGGTGAACCTCCGGCCCAGTCTCAAATTTTTGCAGACTCTTAAAGTGGTTGTAAACCCTCCTGAAAAAAATAAATAAATAACACCCTGCAAGATAAAGGCATAATGAGCTAGTATGCAATTGCATAGCATACTAGCTCATTATGAATTACTTACCCGAGAACGAAGCCCCCGCAGCTGACCTCGACTCCCCCTCCGGCCGGCGGCATCTATCCCGGAGGTTATTTCCGGGTATCGCGGCTCCGGCGCTTTGATTGGCCGGAGCCGCGATGACGTCACTCCCGCGCATGTGCGCGGGAGGCACCGGGAACTGCACAGTACAACTGAAGCAATGGCACATACCATTTCTTCAGTTGGCTTAAGTGCACATGTGCCGCATGACATCGACACATGCAAATACAGGGATATCTCCTAAACCGTGCAGGTTTAGGATATATCCAGTGCAGCTACAGGTAAGCCTAATTATAGGCTTGCCTGTAGTTTAAAGTGGTTGTAAAGGGTTTACAACCACTTTAACAGGTTTTCTTCTAAGATTGCCCGGTATTTGGCTCCATCCATTTTCCCCATCGAATCTGACCAGCTTCCCTGTCCAAGAAAATCATCCCCACAACATGATGCTGCCACCACCATGTTTCACGGTGGGGATGGTGTGTTCAGGATGATGTGTGGTGTTAGTTTTCCACCACACATAGCATTTCGCTTTTAGGCCAAAAAGTTCAATTCTGGTCTCATCTGACCAGAGCACCTTCTTCCACATGATTGCTGTCCCCCCCACATGGCTTCTCACAAACTGCAAATGGATCTTCTTAGCGATTTCTTTCAACAATGTCTTTCTTCTTGCCACTCTTCCATAAAGGTCAGATTTGTGGAGAGCACGAGTAATAGTTGTCCTGTGGACAGATTCTCCCACCTGAGCTGTGGATCTCTGCAGCTCCTCCAGAGTTACCATGGGCCTCTTGGCTGCTTCTCTGATGAATGCTCTCCTTGCCCGGCCTGTCAGTTTAGGTGGATGGCCATGTCTTGGTAGATTCGCAGTTGTGCCATACTCTTTCCATTTTCCGATGATGGATTGAACAGAGCTCCGTGAGATGTTCAAAGTTGGGATTTATTTTTTATAATCCAACCCTGCTTTAAACTTTTCCTCAACTTTATCCCTGACCTGTCTGGTGTGTACCTTGGCCTTCATGATGCTGTTTGTTCACCAAGGTTCTCTAATAAACCTCTGAGGGCTTCACAGAACAGCTGTATGTACACTGAAATTAAATTACACACAGGTGGACTTTATTTACCAATTAGGTGACTTCTGAAGGCAATTGATTCCACTTGATTTTATTTAGGAGTAGCAGGGTAAATGGAGCTGAATACAAATGCACGCCACACTTTTCAGATATTTTATTGGAAAAAAAATTGAAGACCATTTATCATTTTCCTTCCACAATTATGTGCCACTTTGTGTTGGTCTATCACATAAAATACATTTATGTTCTTGGTTGTAACATGACAAAATATGGAAATTTTCAAGGGATACGAATACTTTTTCAAGGCCCCGTGTGTATGCGTATATTATATATATATATATATATATATATATATATATATGTGTATATATGTAGCACACAAATCCCTCTCTCCTGATTACCTCCACCTGCAGAGTGGGACACACCATGCCACATGCCTAATATCCTCCATCTTGTAGAGGGTGAGCGGTGTTAATAGTTTTGGGTCCTGCAGCGAGTTACCGCTTTCCATTGGTTTTCGTCCCTAGAGTGTAGGGAAAAGTCTATTCTCTCTCTCTTTTATGAAGGCCATTGTCCAAACAGTATTAAACCCAATAAAAGAGTTTATTTTGCTCGCTCACAACTTGACAGGAAAGATTGGAGATAGAGAGAGTTGAACAGAAATACAGGTTCAGGCACGCGGCACTTAATTACCCTCGTCGCCACTCAAGCCTGAGTGGGTTTTGCTCACCCGGATAGTCCCCTCTCATGGTCCTAGCAGCCGGTGTGGAGCACGAACATTTACTTTTAAGTTATTTTCCTAAGGATACAATCAGGACATTAGCCTCTAAGTCCCGAACTTCCCAGCACTTGTAACACTTGAGACCTTAGGTGCCAATGGGACACGTTACAAGGCTTTTGGCGGATAATGGAATCCTTCCCTCTGTCAGGTAACCAGGCCTCTCCCGAGACAGCGACTTCCTTCACCGATCTCCGGATAGGTCCTCCCCTGGTTTCCTCTCTTTGAGAGCGGGTCACCCTCCCACAGGTACCCTGGGACTCCGCTGTTTTTCTTCTGGTGTAGACCTCAACTAAAGGTGCTGGGCCTACCTGGAACGATGCAGCCTCGGGCTAAAGGTGCCCGAGACTGAACACACACACACACCTCTGGCATGAAGGGCCAAAGGGCGCAAACTGCTTCGCGAATAATGGCGTCTGCCCCTTATGTAACCTCTCCCAGCATGCACAGCTGGTAGACCACGCCCACTGCACAGCTGCCGAGAGAGGACACCCAATAGCGCCGTAATGCCACCTGTGGTTCGACCCGAGACCTGGGCGACAGCGCCACCTACAGGTCACAGGGAACTGTTCTGCCAGACATCACAACAGAGCAGAGGCCTATTGAAAGAATTTCAACAGCCTGAGCCTAACTATTTGCTCAGATCAACCCCTAAATTTAGGCATAGCGACCCCAGTTTTGGGGGTCCGCTATATATATATATATATATATATATATATATATATATATATATATCGAGATAGATATCTATCTATAGATCGGTAGACTTTCCCAAAAAATCTAATTTCCTGCTAGTGAGGTTGGCTCACTGCTTTCCTGAATCTGGACTGAGATAAAAGTCAAAATCTCAGCATAGGAGTTTCATTTGCACTGAATTATTCTCTAAGGCTTGTTCACGGCTAAAGGGATGCAGGCACAGCAGATTTTCTCAATACAACACTGAGATGATCAGGGTGGCAGTTATATAAAAGGCAGATGACCCCATTCAGAAATCAGTGTGGGGATTACTGTTTTGGCAATTCCAAAATGTATTTGGTCCTGCCAATAAAGCTTATTTGAACTGAATTGAGAGGATGAGGCTGAGTTCACATATGTGCGAATTGGAGGTGGGTTTCCTGTCTCCAATTCGCATGACATGCAAAGGTGCCCGGCTTGCAATAGACACGGTTCACACATGTTCAGGACGGCTGCGGTCCGCATACCAAAAGGGTTCTGTGCGTGTTTGGGTCAGGTTCAGGCAACGCTGTATCCTGGCCTAGGCCAACAAGGCCCAGGCCTAGGGCAGCACTTTGCAGGGGGGCAGCACGAAAAGAGTCCCCGCCGGCTTGAGCTACGCTGTTAGGCGTTGCTTCTAATTTTGTCTGTCCTATAAACCTGGACCACAAGCCTTCCTCACTGCGCTACATGTTTTCTGCTGCACCATTGGCATGGTTATATCTTCTTAGTCCTCTCCATAAAATTATCAGAAATTTGTGCTTAAAGTAGAACTAAAAGATAACACTTTTTTTTTTTTGGTTCATTTTGGATAGGGGAAGGTTATAGCCCCTGTCAGTTTATTTTTTACCATCCCTGTCCCATTGCGGAGATTTCCCTTCACTTCCTGCCCCATAGCCAAACAGGAAGTGAGAGGAAATCTATGAAAATTAAGGGAATCTCTTGCCGCCCCCCCCCCCAGCCCTCAGAACTAGTGTCCCCACCCAAAATTTCAGAGCGGGTCTTAAACAGAAAGGGGTGTGGCCTTGACAGGAAGGGGTGGCTCATATTTAAATTAGGGGGTGCACGAATTTAGTCAGGCCTAGGGCAGCACAAAACCTAAATACACTACTGGGTTCAGGTGCGAATTCAGCCAAAAATTCGGACCCGATTCGCACCTGAACTGGTGAACAGGGACGCACCGGACCCCATGCTGGGACCCATGGACGCACATATGAGAGAAGGATGTGATGAGAGAAAGAGATGTGATCAGAGAGAATGCAAAGCATTAAGGAACACCTTACGGACAGTCTCCAATAACAAACACAGAGACCCTGACAACACTGCCCTAAGGATAGCCCATGGAACCCTACAGAAAAAATACAAACACACCCTTCAAAAGAAAAGGCAAAACTTTATCTCCAAAAACATGCAAAAGTTAGAAGAGACACTTCAGGAAAGCGCTTTCTAAGAAATATGAAAGAATATTGGCTCAGCACCCAGGGAAACGCCCTCCACGTCCAAAATGGCGACATCTGGCTCAACTAGTTTAAGAACCTTTACAAGAGATAATCCAGAGGAGGTACTAAACTGCAGAACAAAAATACAGCAACAAACTAAATGATATGAAGGCAAAAATCAAGGGTTCTCCCCTAGACGTACCGGTTACATTCGAAGAAATAATGGCGAAAATCCAACACCTCCAACCAAAAAAATCCAGTAGGATGGATGGAATCCTGCCAGAGATGATTAAACACGGCTCCCCAGATATACATTCTGCAATATGTTAAGTGTTCAATCTGGTCCTGAGTGCTGGTCACTACCCTGAAATATGGAACCAAATAACACCCCATCCATAAGAGTGGAGACCAGTATGATCCAGCCCACTGCAGAGGGATGCTTTACCAGCCAACTACACAGCCGATTCTTTACTTGACGTTAGACCACTAAATACAGAGTACCACAGTATCCTCAACAAAAGGATCCTCAATTTCCTGACACAACACAATGTCAGGTCAGGCTGGGTTCATGCCAAACCACCACAGACCACATCTACACCCTGCACAGTCTAATCAAGAACCACAATACAAGACATGGTGTCCCTAGGCCTGCCTATGCTGTGTGGCATGGTTGTGTGAACCGTGGGTAAGTCTGGTCACATATGCCAACTCTGTATTTAGTGGTCTAACTTCAAGTAAAGCATCGGCTGTGTACAATAATTAGAAGGATTATCAGAGAGTATAAAGCCCAATTAAACGTTCAGCTTTAAATCAGATAAACACATTACAGGTACATCACAACAAAAGGTGTGCAAAGTCTTACAGTTCATTTTCTTTCTCAATCAGCCACAAACTGGGTGGGAAAGCCTGCCCCCTGCCAGCATGGTACAGAGAAGGACCCTTGTTTTCTGAATGGAAGCAGTGGCCTCATCGCAGAGGTCTGACATGCCCCCAACCGAGTCAGAGCTGCGATCAGCAAAGCTCATGTTTTCTGCTGATTGTTGTTGAGCTCTAGCTCTGACTCAGCAGCAGGCATAGGCGTGCGCAGGGGGTGTGCCAGGTGTGCCTGGGCACACCCTAATTACTATGCGCGGTACTGATTCCCCCTACTGCCCAGGCCCCCCCTCCCCTTGTTGCCCGCCACCCCGCAGTGCTGCTCACTTCATTCCTCTCCTCTCCCTGGCTGCTACAGGGGATATTTCAGGATGGAGAGCGGGGGGAAGGGGCTAGTAAATATGTTATTTACCGGCCCTTCCTTTTCTAAATGAACACAGTGAACACTCGCTCACTGTGTCCATTCATAACTGAAGCATTGTAAACTTTTTTGGGAGTGTGATCAGTGCTTCTGGGTAGAGCACGCTCCCGCCACCCAGGCTGTGCTGTGAGTCATTACAGCACAAGCTGATTTTTTGGGAAGGGGGTCCCTGAATGGCAGCTTGAAAATGTGGGTCAACCTACTCTGGACAGCAGGACAGGAAGTCAGGCAATGTTCCACTATCAGGCCCTTGGCTAGCATTAAATACTTGACAATGGTTCTAATCCTTTCCCAGTCTATCCAAACCAAAAACAAAAATGTTTTGGCTGGACAATTTAAACAGTTCCTATGTCCTCGCTACTCCTCCACTTTAATGACCCCTCCTCTACGGTCATCTTCTTCCTCGTCTGAAAAGTTTGACACAGTCAATACAGAGCCCGATATCAGCAATGTTTTTGGGTGTTTTTACAAATATCAAAATATCTGACACAAATTAGCCCCTGATCCTTTCACCTTGTGGCTGGCTAAAAAGTTACAATGTAGAGTCTGTTCACTGGGGGACAGGAGGCGGAGGAAATGCTTCTTCCTGCCTGCAGCAAACTGATGACATCATCTCAACCCATGTAGAAAACTCAAAAAGGAGAAAAGCCGCACCAGCCCCAGCAAGGCCACACAGTGAAAATTACATTTTAGCCTGATGTGCGCTTCTAGTTTGTGTTGGAAAATAAATTACTAGTAACATCCTAGTTTACCTTATGGACCACTCTAGAGCTATAACATAGTAATTTTAACAAAATCAATTTATATACCAAACACAATTTTTTTAGCGGCCCTTTCTTTTGTCTTTTTTCATCATCTACAGTCCCTGACAAAAGTCTTGTCGCTTCTCTATTTTGTAGAAACTCCTGCTATTAACCTGACTTAATTAATCAATTGGTGTTAGAAATAGCTCCTATGAAAAGCTAAAGCCCTCCCAAATGATGTTTAATGCACTGAAATAAATTAGTTTCACTGAAAAAAGATTTATCATTTAATCAAGACAGACAGGTCAAATTTTGGCAAGACAAAAGTTTTGTCGCCTATACAGAAATTGAACAACTTTACTGAAAATCCAAAAATATGTCAGCAAATTAAGTAGTGGTGCTGTGAGATCCAAATTTTATATCTTGTATGGCTTCCATGAGCTTGAAGGACAGCATCCATGCGGTTTGGCAAGGATTCATACAATTTATTGATGAAGTCATCAGGAATAGCAAAGAAAACAGTCTTGCATGCCTCCCAGAGTTCATCAATATTCTTTGGTTTCGTCTTCCATGCTTCATCTTTCATCCTACACCACATATGCTCAATGATGTTCATGTCTGGTGACTGGGCTGGCCAATCCTGGAGCATCTTGATCTTCTTTGCCTTAAGGAACTTTGATGTGGAGATGGAAGTATGCGATGGAGCACCATCCTGCTGCAAAATTTGGCCTTTTTTATGGTTGGGAATATAAGAGGTAGCTAAGATTTCTTGGTATTTTAGACTATTGATGTTGCCTTCCACCCTGCAGATCCCTCGCACACCCCCATACTGGAGTAACCCCAGACCATGATTTTGCCTCCACCAAACTTCACTGTTTTCTGGGTAAATCTCGGCTCCATGTGGGTTCCAGTTGGTCTCCTGCAATATTTGCGGCAACTGTGGTGTAATTCAACAGAAGATTCATCTGAAAAATCCACCTTCTGACACTTTTCCAGAGTCCATCCTTTTAGCAGGCTGTGGCCCATGGCAAATGCCACACGGTTTTTCAATTGTCTTTTGTTTAGTGCTGGCGTATGGGCACTGATTCGACCATGGAGGCCATTTCGAGACAGAATCCGACAAACTGTTCTGGTTGACACAGGGACTTCAGGTGACCAGGTCTCGTGGAGCTCTGCTGCAGTGGAAAATGGGCTGGGCTTGGATTTTCGAGCCAACAAACGGTCCTCTCGAGCAGTTGTCTTGCGGGGCCGGCCTGACCTGGCCTTGTCCAAAACGTCTCCAGTCTCTTCAAATCTTTTTTTATCCTCTGAACTTGACGCTGAGACACATTGAAGGTGTCTGCCACATCAGCAGTGGATCTGGTCTTCAGCCTCTTGATAATCAACACTTTAGTCTCCGGGTGAATCTTAGGCATGTTTGCAGAGGTCTAGTTGCAGTTGAGAAGGTCTAGTGTACTGGTGTTCTTTTTATACACACCTGAGACCTAATTGATCCATTATTAGTCACAGGTGAAGCTCATATAACAAGGCGACAACACTTATGTCTTGGCAAAAATTGACTCAATGGGCTTTACCAAGCTGTGAATATTAGAATACTTTTTGTCAGTTTCGTTTTGCACCGAAACATTATTACAAAAGCTGTTGGAATTAAAATGACCCATTTCTTGTAACAAAATCTTGATTAGAAATATATTTTAGCAGCACTTTAGGTCAATTTGTACACAAGCGACAAGACTTTTGTCAGGGACTGTACAGTATTAACAAGCAACGCCCAACCGACCCACCCCTGTTACCTTTGTCTGTTATTTGATTCTGTATTTCTATATAGAAAACCCAGATCTGGTCTTTACAATTAAAAAATATATAAAACTGTTTGCTTTCTCTGTTACAACTCATAAAGTTATTTCCTGCGCCCTGGTACAACTCATAAAATTGCAACCTGCTTTTATGATTCACCTCCAATAATCTTTTAGTTCATGCACAGTGCCAAGGGAATCGGTGTCCAGGTAACATCTCTATCAAGATCCTAATGGGTAAATGAAAACATGGATCACATCGGTGTCGGACTGGTGTGCGCTCTGCTCCTACTGATCCAGTATGGTGAGTCATTTCAGTACCATTTCATTTATTATGATCCTAAAATACCCTACAAGGCATAGAATCTTGCACTCAAGTTCACGGTCAATGTTCTCTGTAGTAGAGCAGGTACAATGATAAAAGTTAAAAGGATGAAGATAAAGGAGGAGTACAGTGGGAACAATGGCCCCAATACATCAAGCAGAACCTAAACTGCCATGAAAATGTCTACATCAGCTTTTCTCAACCTTTTTCACCCTTGAGGAACCCTCAAACTAATTTTCAGATCTCATGTAAGCCCTAGTAAGATTATGACATTGAGGTCATTGGGAAAATTCCCCTCACACTGGCAGTGGTAAGTGGGAAAAATGCCCTTACAGGTTAGACAGAATGACACCCCTGCAGTCATGCTGCTGCCTCTACTAAGTGGTGTTGGACCTGGAACTAGGCAGGCACCATCAGATGGGAGGTCAGTTGGCGAGATCTCAAGGAACCCAAAGCCACCATTGGAGTAACCTCACGGAACCCTGGTTGAGAATGGCTGGTCTATATTATGCGTTTGGCAGTTCAGCACAGTAGTTCAGGCAGAAACAAAAAAGTATCTGCAAAGAACAGTGCTCCACTCCGGACAGTGTGCAAGTGAACCTTTCCAAGTCTAATCCCTACAGTCTCTACCCTGTTATGTGCTCTCTCTACCATTCCTGATTTCAATAGTGTCCTTTTTTCTTAATTTTTTTCCTTTATCCCTCTTCTCCACAGCTTTTACAGTATATATTTCTGCACTCATTACCTTCTGCTTATTCTGAACCCAACAGGACATTGAGGCATGTGCACTCACATAAGTCTCACTTTCTTTACCCTTCTTTTTTTCCTCAAGAATATTTCCCTTAATCCTTGCCCTTTACATTATAACTTTCACCCCTCACCCAGCACCCTAATTTCTCATGCAGAAGATGCAATCCACACACTCTAAACAATATCACCCTGCTTCTAAGAACCATCCTCCCTTCTCATGTGCCCTCTGGAATGCCCTTTATATATCCAACTCTTTAAATCGACTCGCTATTACTGAAACTCGACTTTGGGAATCAAACTTTGCCTCTCCAGCTGGCTCTCTTCCATGGTGGCTTCTACTGGACTTACTCACTCAGACCCAGTGGATGAAAAGGGAGGTGGAGTGGGAATCCTTCAATTTCCACAAAAGACTAAGTTCTTCCTACACCTCCTTCCCTATATCTCTCCTCTCGGTCTTCTTTTCTCCCATTCTCTGCGGTTTGCTGTGATTAAACTCCGCCTACTAGACCAGTTTCTTGCCTCCTTGGCAATTTCTCTGCCTGGCTATCTCTCCTGTGAAATTATCACACTCATTCTTGGTGACCAACATTCCTGTTAATGCCAGCACTTGGCTACCTCTCAACCTCGCCCATCTTTTGACCTAACACTATGGACACGCATACTTACCCACCCTCGACTTTATAGTCTCCCAACTCTGCACTCTCTGCAACCTCTCCAACACTCCTTTTCTTCTCTCCGACCACAACCTTAGCAGTTTCACACTCTCATTTTCCACCCCTATCACTACTACCAGCAAACTATTACCCATAGACATTTTCACAATTATATACCCTTCCCTTTTCTTTTTATCAAATCATCTTTTTATTTATTTTTTACATACAAACAACAAAAACACCAAATACAACATACAACCCAAGCCCGTATTGAGAGGAGAAAAGAATAAAAAAAAAGAAAAGGAAAAAATAAATAAATAAACAAAAAAACACAGAACACATCCCCCTTACCCCTAGCCCCAATGGTCTCCCCCCTCTCCCATATCTACTCACCCGTCACTGCTCCCCTCATACCTCCAAGATATCACACCACCTTCTCCAAATTTTTTCAAATTTCCCTGGACAACCTCTGCGTAAGAAAGTATACTTTTCCTTAATTACAGTTTCCCTTACTTGTATTTTCCACTCTGCTACAGTGGGTGGGTATGGTGATAACCACTTTTGTGCAATAAGCTTACGAGCCTGGAATAAACTTCTATTTATTGAAACTTTCTACTTAAGAACTACTTAGAACTACCGCTATGATAAAATTTTACCCTGCCCACTTCTGTCTACAACAGCTTGTGCTGGTAGATAGACAACCCTGTAAAACAGACAACACAAGAAGTCTCAAAAGACATAGCCGTTCTCTTAAGCATGTGTATCCCAGGACAATGCCAATCATTTCAAAAACAGAGGACCTCCAATGGCTCCTTTTCCCACTCTCCTCAATAGACATCTCAGTGTAACTCAGTTATCACCAACCTGAAGGTGTTATTTTAAATGAAACTTTTCCTAACAGCAACACGAATACCATTGATGACCTTCTAAAAATATTAGCCCGTGGCAGATTAAAGGTTTATATATTTAAAGGATTCACTGTGTTATTCACACAATTGGACATTGTAAAAGATGGCCAAATACAGACGGACCAAAGAAGATTAACCCTATTTGCCTATCATCAAAAGAGGATTCACCATACAACATAATATAGAGATTCCAAATACAACCAAGATTTGTCACATTTAAATTCAAGATTTGCCAATCAGCATACAATAGATGAGAGAGATTCCAATTACAAACAAAATTCACCCAACAGCTGCTACATTACACATAGAGAAACCCCCTCTTTAAATTATTTTTTAGACAGACCTCCAAGTGTAGTGCTGGGTTGTTTTTGGGGTCCCCTACCCCAACAGTGATGTTTATATGGCTCAATGGACCCTTTGAAATTAAATTTCACCACGGTCACCAAAACAAGTAGGTGAGGTGGTAATCCTTCAAATGGGACACCTATTCTGGTATCCACTGTTCAACTGTCTATGAGGACTTTTTTTCTCAACATGGAGAAATTTCCTTTTACCCTCCACTGAGTTGCTTAGACAGTAATGCTGTTTAAATCAGAGTATCATCAGTAAAAAGAAATGAGAAAAAAAAATAAATAAAAAAAAAGTAAAAAAATTTGAACTTTACATTTGAAACACTTTAAACTCCCGAACCTATTAAGGAAAGCTATGCTATATAAAAATAATTAGGGGCTGCTATTGCCAACCCCTTTTTGAAAATGCTAGCTTCTCTCTGCTCCATAGTTTGCTAATTAACTAACCCAAGTAGTAATACAGTATGTGTTCATTTTGAATTGCACTCCCTTTAGAACAAAGCTGTGTTACAACACACCACAATGCACAATGGGGTAGGATTTACTAGAACTGAAGAGTGCAAAATCTGGTGCAGCTGTGCATGGTAACCAATCAGCTTCTAACTTCAGCTTGTTCAATAATGTCTGGTTCACACCTATGCAGGTTGCAGTTTGCATATTCCAGGAGCATTTCGCATTTTTCAATACACGTTTTTAATCCTTTGAAATCTATGGAACCGAAAACCAGAAGTAAGTACCCGGCCCTTTCCATAAAAAGCATAGATGTAAACGTGACCCATAGGAAACCATGTTAAACGGACTGTAGTGTGTTGCTGCAAAACTGAAAATGCATTAAAAAAATTAATAGGTGTGAACCAAGCCTTAAGATTTGGCAATAAAACCTGGAAGCCGATTGTGACGGGAGTCACTTTGGGCAGGGGGGCTTGTGGAATCCAGTTTAGCTTAGAGAGGTCAGGAAACTCCTTGTCCAGCTCCCCTGACCCCTCCTATGTACAAGTTACCCTGTGTCTATTAGGGGCACAGGGTGACCGCGAAGCTTTGGGGGGTCTGTCCTAACCAGACAACACCGGACTCAGTATTTCGTTTTACCCATGTTATCCAGGGCTCTATACATGTTTTGTGTTGAAAAAATGAAGGGGTTCTTTCACTTGGGACAGTAATATTTCTGAACAATATCCCTCAAGAAATGTATGAAGATAAATAATTCCATCTTTCATACTGCTAGAATATTGTAGGAGTGTCTCATAGACCATTGCTAGATAGTTTGACGTGGGGTGGGGGTTGTTATGTGTTTATTGTTAAGTGGCTGTATCCCATTGTTCTATTGTTTCTGTCTGCCTTGGGAGCTGCTTAGATGGCTGGCTTAGACACTTCGCTCCTTGGATTACCTGCTAGAGGGAAGGGGGGGATTTTTCCTGCAGCCCTTCCTAAAGGCTGTCTATGTGTCATGTTACTGACTGTAGTTTACCCTGCCCTATGTCATTATGCAAAGAAGGGGGGGATCGTCCCCTGAGTGTATATCTCTTTGTACCTGTGTTTAAATAAACAGTCTTATGTTTCTTACCATCCTACATGGATGTCTCGAAAAGTGACTGGGTGGGCTAAGGGATCTTGGATAGTGCTGTTACCAGGCAAGGGAAGCTTATACGGCGAACATACTCCTCTTGAGCACAGGTTCTGTCACACCAATTGGTTTCTATGCAGAGTTGTACTGGATTTAGCATGCTTTAGTTTACCATGCTTGGCCAAATACAGAAGTAGCATGTAACATGGTCCAAATGGTGGGGATAGCCTTTAAAGTTTACAGTGTACTTTGCAGGATTGCACCATTCAGGCCTTAGGATATAGATTGTCATTGAGCGGGTAGACCCTTCACTCCTTGGGTGGGGAAGAGAAAAGAAGAACTTCCCTGATGAATCTTTGCATGCAGGTATTAGCTTCAGCTTACAATCGGGCTAACAAAAATGAGGGAAACCAAAATTTTTATTATAAATAAGAAAACTAAAGCTCAGCAGGTGCAACTTGCTAGTGGAACAATTTGAATAAAGACGTGGGCAAACCGTTGAGTGGTCATCTCTAGGCCATTGGATGGGGAAGCTGTTCGTTGTATATTATCATTGAGCTCGTTTGTAAAGACATAGAACATGCAGCAACAGAACATGAAGCCAAGAAACACGCAACTAGTAAACACGCAGCAACGAAATTACAAAACAGCTGTGCATGGCAACCAATCAGCTTCTAACTTCAGCTTGTACAATCAAGCCTTGGCAATAAAACCTTGAAGCCGATTGGTTTCTACTGCATTTTTTCATGCATAGTTTTAGTAAATCAACCCCAATGGGCTTTGCGATAGTCTGCAATATCTAAAGCTGTATCTAAATTTTTGTTTACACAGAAACCTATGCATTGCAGTGCGTTCAGGTATGACTGGGCCCCTTAGTTGACTGCCCAGAATTCCAAGCACAGAAGTTGCAAATACACAAGAAAATGGTTGCATAGACTTTACCAACAGCCTGATTTTCAAACAATTTTTTCACCAATTTGCTTAATAAAATGCCCCGTATTCTGTCTTTGCATGCCTGTGTTATAGATAGCAGATCACATACCACAGTATCACATAATCATTTTATGTTTGTGAACTATTCCTAGGCAATGGAGCAGATCTGATTATAACAAGTCCAGATCCTTCTCCAACCGTACTGACTGGAGATCCCATCAACCTGACTATTTCCTACAGCTCAAATCCCAGCTTCATAATCTGGACAGCCAATGGCAGTGTTGTGGTTTTATGGATGAATGGAGCACAATTTCCTGCTGCCAATTACAAGACTCGGCTGGTGCTACAGGAAAAAGATATACTTCTCATGGATTCCACCACGGAAGACTCCGGAGAATACATGGTCACAGTTACTAATACAAATGGTGATTCTGGTAACTTTACATTCAATGTGGTTGTCAAAGGTGAGTCTGTCGGATCCTTTGGTTCCCTTGGCTAAAATTACCACGCTTGGCCAAACACGGGAGAAGCATGTAACATGGTCCAAATGGTGGGGTTAGCCTTTAAAGTTTACAGTGCACTTTCTGGGATTGCACCATTCAGGCCTTATGCTATAGATTGGCATTGAGTGGGTAGACCTCTCACTCCTTGTGTGGGGTAGAGAAAATAAGAACTTCCCTGATGAATCTTTGCAAATTCAGTTTGCTATCATTTTACCAAACATGGAGGAAACCAAAATTTCTATTATAAATAAGTAAACTAAAGCTTCACAGGTGCAAACTGCTAGTGGAACAAGTAGAATAAAGATGTGGGCAAACCGTTAGGTGGCCATCTCTGGGCCATTGGGTGGGGTATCTGTTCCTGGTATATTATCATTGAGCACTTTTGGCAAGACCTAGAACATGCAGCTATAGAACATTAAGCTAGGAAACACGCAGCTACAGAACACGCAACTACAAAGCACGCAACAGCGAAAATGACAAAACATGCAACTTCAGGACACGCAACTACTCCCTTAGGTCAATAGGTATATTTGGTTATTTGTGCCTCAGTTTCTGAAATTAATGATTTTCTTTGCCAAAAGAGGTGAACAAACATTAACTGTACCCCTTGTTTTAACAGACAGAGTCCAGGAAATCCAAAGTAATGACACAGGCATATATAAAATGGGGGAAAATATCAGTCTGAGCATCTGGTATGACGGGAACCCATTAGGAATATTTTGGAACTATAACAGTGAACCGTTCGCCATTAGATTAGAGGCATACAACTACACGTCTACCAGATTTAAAGGACGAATGATCCTCAAAGAGAGTGGATCTCTGCTAATTTATAACACCACGAATGAGGACGCAGGAAATTACTTTATCAGCGTGGCAACAACTATTGTCCCCGGCTCACGGACATTTCAGGTTAAATTCTTTGGTAAGCGAGCTACTTTACAGATACATTACATATGTACACACACACACACACACACACACACACACACAGACACAGTATAGAATAGATATATATATATATATATATATATATTCTCTATCTCTTCCCTACAGCCAAAGTCCAGAATTTATAAATTCACTAGGGAAGATTTAATTGCTATTAATGTACCTACTTAAGGGGCCAACACATATATTGTGAATAAAGTAATTATCTAGAGGTATCACTCAGTTGTTGGAAGTCTACCCTATTGAGACATGGCTATGTGTGGTTTTAATGTTTTATAATGATGTTTAATAAACGGTTTTGGTCCTATCAAGTTTGTTAAGCCTCCGGAGGATTACAATTACTAATACTGACCCATGGTAGTGGATAGATACTTCAAGAGTCGGATCTGGGACATATTGAGGGTCCTAAGCGCTTGTATGGAGATATCATTTGTTTGTGCCCTTTGTCTACTTCCAAGTGATTTCATCTCCAGCAGTTACAGTCTCAGTCGTCCTGTTAATTGTTCTTTTATTGGCACCAGACCAATAGTTTCCCAGTGCTAAACCTTTCATCCAGTTTCTAAACTGCTGCATTGTAAATTTCAAAAAGCCTTTATAAAGGAATAGTAGTGGTAAAAACGCACTTGTGGGTTTAACCAATTTTTTTTTTTTTTTTTTTTAATTCTCCTTTTAAGGGGATCGTGACAGGGGGTGTGTCCTATGCCTGCCAACTTTTGCTAATACGTGCGCCTTGTTCCCATCTCAAAAAGTTAGGAGGTATGGAAACACAACTAGGAATTATGGCAAAGAGATCTCACCGTTGATGTATCCAAGGCATAAGAAGCCAGAAACTGTCTCATTATTGGTTGAAAATCCCTTTGAGGTATCTGGAGTAGGGACGAGCTTCGTGTTCGAGTCGAACATACGTTCGACTCGAACATCGGCTGTTCGATCGTTCGCCGAAGATCGAACGTTATGGGCCGTTCGTGCCAAATTCAAGTGACGCGAACGGCCCACAATACACTGCGCCATCGCAGTGCAATCCCGGCGCTGTGATTGGCCAAGCATGCACTGTGACCCTGCATGCTTGGCCAATCACAGCGCCGGCAGCGAGGAGAGCCATAATTGGCCAAAGGCAGGATGCCTGTGGCCAATCATAGTTTAGGGGGGTTTAGTACACGCCCCACACTATAAAAGGCCGCCAGCGCTGCGGCCTTGTGCAGTGTGTTCCGGCGTGCAGGGAAAGAGCTAGATAGGCAGGGACAGTGTGTTCTACTTTCTATTATTTTCTCAGGCATCTGCAGGAGTTAGTGGGTGTTGTGTGTCTCCAGCACAGTATACACCTGGATCTACACTTTATTGCTGTTCTCCAAGCTAGATAGGCAGGCAGGGACAGTGTGTTCTTTTCTCAGGCATCTGCAGCAGTTAGTGGGTGTTGTATGCCCCAGCACAGTATTCACCTGTATATACCCGTCATTGCTGTTCTCTAATACAGGCATCTGCAGGAGTTAGTGGCACAGTATACACCTGTATATACCCGTCATTGCTGTTCTCTAATACAGGCATCTGCAGGAGTTAGTGGCACAGCATACACCTGTATATACCCGTCATTGCTGTTCTCTATTACAGGCATCTGCAGGAGTTAGTGGCACAGTATACATTTAACAGGGGCGTGTAATTACAATTTTTGATGCAATACTTTGCAACAGGGCTCATTGCTGTTCTCCAAGTACAGTATCTGTGAGGGGTTGCAGTGTTGTGGCACCAGTTCCTAAGGCCCAATTTTCCTGCCCCTGTTCAACAATGGCATGTAAATACAATTCCTGATATAATAGTTCACAGCAGGGCGTTCCAGTGCCCACCAAGAGTAACTGTGAGGGCTCACAGTGTTGTGGCAACACCAACATCTAAGGGGCAAATTTCAGCTGAGTATATACGGTAGGCTCCTACTTTCAAACATCCAACTTACAAAGGACTCCTACTTGCAAACGGAAGGATACAACAGGAAGTGAGAGGAAATCTACCCCTAGGAAGGCAAATTCTCTCCTGTAAGAGTTAATATGGGAAAAAAGTGTCTCCTCTCTACTGACGCTTTATCACCAATTCTTGTTTCAATAAAAACCCCACTTTTCAAAAACATTTGTCATTGGGACGGAAAGTGAGGTGAAATGTTCTGAACAGGTGTACAGACAGCAAAACAAATGTTACAGGGGTGATAACCCTTCCCTCTGTTTTCCAAAAAGCTTAAAAATATATTTTTTGGCTGGAGCTACACTTAAACAATGTACCTGTTCAAAATTACAAACAGATTCTACATAAGAACTAACCTACAGTCCCTGTCTTGTATGCACCGCCTGTATATGGCTGTTCAGAGTATATAGGGCCTTTTTTATTTTGTGTGCGGGGTTCCCCTTAATATCCATACAAGACCCAAAGGGGCTGGTAATGGGCTGGGGTAGGAGGGGGGGGGGGGGGTGTGATGGGGTAGCTATATCATTTTTCTTAAAGATTTTCATCCATATTACCGGGACCAGACATTACATTAAAGCCGCAAGCAGTTTTAAATGGCTTTTTTTCCTTTAGAAATGTCATTTTGTGCAGGGACAGTTCTAAACACGGGAAACACGTGGCACTTCACAGGCATACTTTAGACACCCCCCAGGTACAATATTTAAAAGGAACTTTTCACTTTTTTTTTTTTCACTTTATGCATCATTAAAATGACTGCTCCCGAAAAACGGCCGTTTTTAAAACTTTGTTTTGCATTGATACATGTCCCCTGGGGCAGAACCCGGGTCCCCAAACCCTTTTTAGGACAATAAAATGCATATTAGTCGTTATAATTAGCACTTTAGATTTCGAACGTTCGCGTCCATTGTATTTAATGGGGTTCTAACGTTCGTGTGAACTTTCGGTCTGTTCGAAGCTTCTGGTGCGAACCGAACCGGGGGGGGGGGGGTGTTCGGCTTATCCCTAATCTGGAGTAATGGATGGAGCAGAGTCCTCCATATTATATGAGAGTTAATCAGGGGAAGGAGAAGAGACCCGTCTCCCCCCTCCAACCCAAAAGTACAGAGCATATTATCACAAATGAAGAGCCAGATAATGCAGGAAGTAGGGTCTTCCATCAGCACAGGGAATGCCAAAAAGGATAGAGGGTCTGGAAATTGGACAGGGTCCTTCAGCAACACAAGGAGGTTCAGAACTTAGCTGCTCCAGAGCTTAGTAAATGGGGTAAAGCTTCACACTGCAAAAAATAGCCAATCACACGCATGGAAAATAAAAAAAATAAAAAAACAGCAACTTTGCTTGCACATGATTGGATGATAGAAATCAGCAGAACTTCCCCTTAGATCTAGAGCAAGTGCACTAGCAGTGCACAGTACATTTGCCTTTGGTAAATCAACCCCAGAGTAGGTTATTGGGATAGAGGCGCTGGATAATGGATAGAGCAGTGTCCTTCTCCAGCACAGAGAATGCCATTATGATAGAGAGTCTAAATAATGGGCAGAGTAAGATGTTCTGGGCAATCACGGTATGCTCTGGTCACTCTACTATGGGCAGATCATGAAATAAAGTCAACCAATAATAAAAAGTTATTCACAGTTCCAACCTGCCTTGGTCAGTAGGAAAAACTACAATGAATCCAACATGGTTCAAATTTTCATACAACATGGGAACAAAATCACATCGCAAAGGTCTAATCTACAACATTCACTTGTTTCTTTCTCTCAACAGACATCATAACGAATGTGACCGTGCTACAAGCACCAGCGATCATAATTGAGAGTACCCCCGTGGTGAACCTATCCTGCGGGGCCTCCTCCGGTTCTGGATCTGTGACATGGCAGAAGGATGGTCAGCCATTGAGTAATGATAGTACACACGTCTTCCTAGACCATGCCCTTCAGATATTGAATCCAAACAGAACTTTCTCGGGGACCTATAGCTGCAACATGTCTAACCCGGTCAGCTGGAATGTCGGATCCATAGTGATGACCGTATACTGTAAGTAGGATCTAAGAGTAAGCAGCAAGCTCACATATTAAAGCCCAATTAAGCTATTAGTCTAAATAAGTTAAAGTATAACTAATGACAGAACTTTTTTTTTAGTTTTGGATAGCGAGGAGATGGATTAGGACACCTGTCAGTTTTTATTGCTGCCTGTGTCATTAAAGCGGAGCTCCACCCTAAAGTGGAACTTCCGCTCATCGGAACCCTCCTCCTCTCCGGTGTCACATTTGTCACCATTCAGGGGGGAGGGGGGTGCAGATACCTGTCTAAGACAGGTATTTGCACCCACTTCCGGGAGTCCTCTCTGCGGTTATTCTGCGGGTAGTACGTCACTTCCTGCAGAATACCCGTTGTGTTCTGGGAAACACTCGGCTCCCAGAACACAACGGGGACCAGTGAGAACGGCGCAGCGCGACTCGCGCATGCGCCGTAGGGAACCGGGCAGTGAAGCCGCAAGGCTTCACTTCCTGGTTCCCTCACCGAGGATGGCAGTGGGGGCAGCAGAGTGACTCTGCTGCGGATGTCGCTGGACTCCAGGACAGGCAAGTGTCCAAATATTAAAAGTCAGCAGCTGCAGTATTTGTAGCTGCTGGCTTTTAATATTTTTTTTTCGGCGGAGCTCCTCTTTAAGGAGATTCACCCTCTCTAATTATCCCTTTTACCATTATCATTGAAAGTGAAAGTAAAAGAAAATCCCAAATTTTGGGTTGTCCCCAGAAAAGAAAAAAAGAGGGGAAATCTTCCAATGGGTACACAAGTTCTGGTGACCTGGGTGTCCTCAAGGAATGTGCTTAATTTGCAGGGACTTGCTCTTGCTTCCCGTTTGGCTATGGGACAGGAAGTGAAGGGAAATCTCTGCAATGGGACAGAGATGACAAAAAAAACAAAAAAACGGGAACCCTGCCTTACAAGGGGCGTATCTGCCATGAGGCAAACAAGGCGTTTGCCTAGGGTGGCATTTTTCAAGTGGTCGGCACCGCCGCCCAGAAGACTGAATGATGGCTACAGCCTGGTCTTCCAGTTCTAGGAGGGTGTCTTTTACACCCTCCCAGAACCGTGCCCCCCGCATGCCTGCTGCGGACACAGCTGATCACAGATCAGGGTAAAGAGCATCACAGCTCATCACGATCTAAACACACTTGCAGGATATCGGCATTCCTTTCCCCTCGCTGTCATAGAATGCATTAAGGTGAAAAACAGTGAGACTTTACAACCACTTTAATTTTATTGTAAAAAAATATAAAAAAATAGAAGGTTTACAAAGCACTTTAATTTTCGGTTCCATTATATGACAATTTCAGCTTGGCTTCTAAAGTGTTTATCCATAGCATGTTTCATCCAGTGACTGTCAACACAAATGCCAATGTCATTGTCAATGTAAGATGCAGTGGCCTTTAGCAGACACAATGAAAAATGGTGAGCTGCGAGTTCTTCTAGATGGAATCCTTTTACATCAGGGGAGACAAACTTCACCCTCAAGCTGTTGCAGAGCTACAAGTCCCATGAAGCATTGCAAGACTGACAGCCAGGGCACCGATAAAGAGGTACCGCTGACCCAGGCCAAATCAGTTCAGGCGGGCGGCCTAGGCAGCAGGGTGATTCGGATTGTGGACAGGGGGGTGATCAGGGTGGCAATTACTGGAACTGGTCTTCCCGTATGGCTCTCAATGCAGCAGCTGAAAGCTGGCTTCTCCTCCTCTCCCTCCTGCCAGTTTTCAGTTGCTTCAGGGAGAGCCACACAGGAATAGCGATTCCAGTAATTGCACCCCCACCGAATCGATGTCCACAATCCAATTTCTCCTACTGCCTTATCCCTGTGTGCTCCTTTCCCCTACAGCACTGCTGACTTTCCCCCCTGTTTCCCGCCAGCTGCTGCAGGGCACAGGGGAATCGTTCCAGAATGGAGAGCTGGGGGGGGGGGTAAATGTATCATATTTACCAGCCCCTTCCTTTTCTGAATACATACGAGTGATCTTTACTAATCACTCACCGTGTTCATTCATAACTGGAGCATAGTGTAAACAGTTTTTACCATGTTTCAATTTGTGAATGAACGGGATGCTTCTTTACAGAATGCTTCCTGTTCATTTATGTGCAGTGTAGCTGAGGCTGCAGAGAAAGATTGGGGAATCAGTGTCCTCAGGACCTTTCTCTTTCTCAAAAGTGAGACATCAGGTGTCTATTTAAACCCCTGATATTTCACCAAAACCCCCCCAACAGCATTGGAAAAAAAAAACGTTAAAAAGGAAATAATTACAAAATTGTAAAAAAAAAAAAAGAAAAAAAGAAAAAGTGAGTGTTTTGCTTGTGTGGCTGGAGCCACCTGGTACTCTATGAGAATGCAACAGCTGTATGAACACAGCTGCAGGTCCAAATTTGACAGGTGTGGGGGGATGTCCCTGAATGCACATTGTCTATGTTCTGGGTACAGATGTATGACCCCGAACACACCTGTATGACCCGAACACACCTGTATGACCCCGAACACACCTGTACCCACACAGATGTTAAATTAGGGCCTGCGGTTGTGTTCATTCAGCTGTGGCATTCTGATACTGTAACATAGGCTGCCTGCCTGCACACAGCCTCAGCCACGTAAAAAAAAAGAAAAAAGAAAAAGTGAGTGTTTTGCTTGTGTGGCTGGAGCCACCTGGTACTCTATGAGAATGCAACAGCTGTATGAACACAGCTGCAGGTCCAAATTTGACAGGTGTGGGGGGATGTCCCTGAATGCACATTGTCTATGTTCTGGGTACAGATGTATGACCCCGAACACACCTGTATGACCCCGAACACACCTGTATGACCCCGAACACACCTGTACCCACACAGATGTTAAATTAGGGCCTGCGGTTGTGTTCATTCAGCTGTGGCATTCTGATACTGTAACATAGGCTGCCTGCCTGCACACAGCCTCAGCCACGTAAAAAAAAAGAACACACCGATTCACACTGTACTGTTCACAGCGCCTATGTGAATGAGCCGCCAAGACCTCATTCATACACACCGCTTTATTTATTACCTCAATCCAGTTTTATCTTTTCGATTTAGCAGGAATTTTGTGTGAGTTATGTTGGATTTGTGTCCGCCAATTAATGATTTTAGTGTATTTTTAGAAAAAATTATCTTCTGATATTTTCGGGGGGGAGGGGGGCCACCCCCCAACAGGTAGGCTGTAAGGGGCCCCATGGTTTCTAACAGCAGCCCTCCTTAACATGACTCCAAGAGGAAGAGGCATGGTGGGACTGGTAGTTTTGCAACAACTGGAGGGCTGAAGTTTGCCTTCCCCTACATCTTCAGGCAGAGACAGGTCATACCCAGACAGTCCTAACCCATGAAGCACCAGGCTCCCCAGATACCCTACAAGGAAATGCATACTGTGCAATACACAAAAGAAGATAGTCTCTCGGTGAGTGACAGCATGAAAACCTGAACCCTGTGCAAACTAGCATCATTGTTTATTGACAACTGAGTAGTTCTAATAACCGGCTGTTGGTTTTGGTCCAAGAAAGATCTGTTATTTTTCAATTCATAAAATATATGTCTTATTTCACAGTCCCGGTGGAGAGTGTTACAGTGACCCAGTCGCTCCAGGTGGTGAGTGAGAGCAGCCCTGCTGTGAATCTTAGCTGTAGCACCTCTAGTGGTAACAGTGAGGCAGTGACATGGACAAAGGATGGGCTGCCTATAATTAATAACAGCACCCACATTCTATTGGATGGGAATCAGACTCTTCAGATAACTGCACCCAAGAGGACATTCAGTGGACTCTATAGCTGCATCATGTCCAACGCAGCCTACTGGAGTTCGGGGTCCCTCCAGCTCCGTGTCTATGGTAAGTTGTAGCACAAAAGTCTGCTCTGTGTCACCTGTGACTGTTTTGAACACAACATAGAACTTCAATGACTCCAATGTACGCATTCTTAACGGTGTGATAGAACACTCTTCAAACAGTTACGTGGATCTAAAATATACCTTCTGTAAAACTTCCTTCTTTTTTTTTTACCTCCTCTCACACCCCACCAAGACCTTACCCACTTAAGGCCATGGAAAATCGAGTTTGTTTTAAAAAAAACAAAATAGAATATAATAATAATAATAATAATAATAATAATAATAATAATAAATGTAACAATAAATATATATTATATATATATATATATATATATTATAAATAAAACACACACACACACACACACACACACATATTATATTATATTATATACACACACACACACACACACACATATATTATATTATATATACACACACACACACACACACACACACATACATACCCACACTACCCACACACAGTATCTCACAAAAGTGAGTACACCCCTCACATTTGTGACAACACTGAAGAAATGACACTTTGCTACAATGTAAAGTAGTGAGTGTTCAGCTTGTATAACAGTGTCAATTTGCTGTCCCCTCAAAATAACTCAACACACAGCCATTAATGTCTAAACAGCTGGCAACAAAAGAGAGTACACCCCAAAGTGAAAATGTCCAAATTGGGCCCAATTGGCCATTTTCCCTCCCCGGTGTCATGTGACTCGTTAGTGTTACAAGGTCTCAGGTGTGAATGGGGAGCAGGTGTGTTAAATTTGGTGTTAATCGCTCTCACTCTCTCATACTTGTCACTGGAAGTTCAACATGGCACCTCATGGCAAAGAACTCTAAGGATCTGAAAAAAATAAAAAAAATTGTTGCTCTACATAAAGATGGCCTAGGCCAGTGATGGCGAACCTTGGCACTCCAGATGTTTTGGAACTACATTCCCCATGATGCTCAACTACACTGCAGAGTGCATGAGCATCATGGGAAATGTAGTTTCAAAACATCTGGGGTGCCAAGGTTCGCCATCACTGGCCTAGGCTATAAGAAGATCGCCAAGACCCTGAAACTGAGCTGCAGCACCGTGGTCAAGACCATACAGCGTTTTAACAGGACAGTTTCCACTCAGAACTCGCCATGATCAACCAAAGAAGTTGAGTGCCCGTGCTCAGAATCATATCCAGAAGTTGTCTTTGGGAAATAGACCTATGAGTGCTGCCGGCATTGCTGCAGAGGTTGAAGGGGTGGGGGGTCAGCCTGTCAGTGCTCAGACCATACGCCGCACACTGCATCAAACAAGCAGACTAAGGACATGGATTACTGGAACCATGTCCTGTAGTCTGATGAGACCAAGACAAACGTATTTGGTTCAGATGGTGTCAGGCGTGTGTGGCGGCAACCTGGTGAGGAATACAAAGACAAGTGTGTCTTGCCTACAGTCAAGTATGGTGGTGGGAGTGTCATGATCTGGGGCTGCATGACTGCTTACAACTTAAAAAAAACAATGGAAAAATTTAGTTTTGGATTTCAGATGGCTGATCTCAGCAGCTGCTAGCTGTGATCTACAAAGCTCTATATTTAGAGATGACATATTTTGCATACACACACAGTATGATAACTGGTCACCTCTGTGGAAGCTGTAAATCACTTTAGTACCCTGAGCTACTGCAGTGATTGTTGCAGTCTACCAGGTGTTGTTCCGAGTGGCTGCCCTGTGGAAGCCGTAATTCACTGTAGTAGCCTAAACTCATTGAAAATGCTACACGTAGTATCCTGAACTACTACAGTGATGAATGCGGTCTTCTGGGTGCTGTGCAGCTGCCCTTTCTGCACCTTAACCACAGGTGGAATGCTTACTCAACATGACCGCCATTTGAAGAAGACCTTGCACTTTTTTCAATAAATGCTAAGCATTATCCGATTGGATGCGGTGGAGAGGAGGTGCAGGGACATCACAATCCCCACTTTGTCCAATCAGAGAATGCTTTGTATTCATTGAGAAAAATACAAGGTCTTCTTCGAATGGCGGTAGTGTTGAGTGAGCATTCCCCTGTGGTCAATGTGCAGAAAGGCAGCTGCACAGAACCCAGAAGACCACGTTCATCCCTGTAGTAGCTCAGGCTACTAAATCTAGCATGTTTAATGAGCTCAGGGAACTACAGTGAATTACGGCTTCCACAGAGGCCAATCAGTATCATGCTTACATTCTGCCAAGCTGCCCTACGCAAGTACGCAAAATATGTAATTCCTGGAGTTCAGCTCCAAACCCCTTTCACACTTATATGACTTGTCCCACGATTTGTGATGGCAAAGTATCATGGCAAGTCGTTTCCCATGATTTCCAATGACAACCATTCATATTAGTAGGACTTCAAGTCGTTCCGACATCAAAGTAGTCCCTGCACAACTTTGGTCCGATTTTGATGCCACTTACACAGGCATTCCCTGAAATCTTGGCGAGTTGCAGGAAAATCGCGGTCGCGAAATCGCGGGAAGTGTGAAAGGGGCCTTAAGCTCTACTTTTAAAACTCAACTTTTTTTATTTTAACATTGAACAGTGAGGGGAAGTTCTGTGTCCCCCACTGGGGAGATTTGCACTCACTTACCATAGGAACAGAAAATGATGGGAAATCTCTCCAGTGAGGACACTGACTGCCACAAAACCCTTTTTTTGTTTAGCAATTTTTTTTTTTTTTTTTACCAATTTTTTTTTTTGTAAAATTAGGGAAGGTTTTAGGAGTCCCATCAGTTTACTATTGTCTGTTTCTTCCTATCCCAGTAAAAAACTTCCTTCCTAGTCTAGTAAAAATGTCATTATTTCTTGTCCTATCTCAACAGGGTCACGTAACAGAAAAGAAAAATAACTTTGACAAACATTCCTAAAAAGATTAAAGCTGAAATAAAAAACAAATTAACATTTTCAAATTGAATTCTAAACACGTTTTCCCTCTTGTCTGACAGACCCGGTGCTGAATGTTGCAGTGACACAGTCACCCAAGACGGTGAATGAGGGTGCGGCCCTTGTAAACCTAAGCTGTAGCGCCTCTAGTGGCTATACAGAAATGGTGACATGGATAAAGAATGGGCAATCTGTGATCAGCAAGAATCCCTACAGTCTGTTAGATGGGAATCGGACTCTCCAGATAATGAAACCCAACATTACATTCAATGGACTCTATATCTGCAACATATCCAACGCAGCCTACAAGGATTCTGGAACCCTAAATCTCACAGTCTCTTGTAAGTAATAGTAAAACACTGTTTAGTCAGCCATAGAAATGTCAGGGTTTTTATATGCATTGTTCTGAGTCTATTAGTAGATGCAAGATAGCAGTCTAAAATTCAAAAGCAAGTCTTCCACATTTTATATCTCTGTAGTCATCTACCCCAGGCATGTTTTGATTTATGGCTGATTTTTGCCTGGAAATGCCTTTTTTTTCTTCTGAGTGAAAATACTGCTCCCTGCCCTCACACTCCGGTGCTCTGTGCTAGCAGAGCTGAGTAACAGCCACACCCCTCAGCACAAGCTTACCCACACAGGCTTAGATTGCAGAGGGGAGGGGCATTTCTGTCCAATTCTATTACTGAGAGCACTGGGTCTAACTCACTGGCTATTGGTCATATTTAAGCACCCTGCACAACTGCTGTAATGGGAAAAAATAGGCAAGTTGATCAAAAAAAATTGAGATTACTACAAAGGTCTGTCTTGTTGCACATATATTTCATTCTGTTGGGCTTTTTCTATACGACTTTGAGATGATCTCTCATCTCGGATTAAAAAAATAACCTACATTTTTTGGTAAAGCAATTCTCAAATTAGACTGATTTTGTTGCAAAAGTAAATCATAAAAAATTTAAACTACCATCTTTTACTCCTACAGGGTCTCTGCTCTACTAAAATATGTAATGTTTTGGGGGGTTTGAGTAACTTTCTAGCGAAAAAAAATGGAAAAAAAATGTGTGAAAAAATTAAAATATTGCTCCAGTAGTGAAGTGGCTAAAGTAGGAATCCAGCCCATTTTTTTTTTTTTTACATTTTGGATAGAGTGAGGCAGGGTCAGCACCTCCTCCAGGTATGCACTGTATTTACCTCCGTCGGTGTCCCTATTGGGGAGATTTGCCCTCACTTTCTGTATGGTCACAAGGACAAGAAATAAAGGGAAATACACCCAGCTAAGATAGAAGAAACCCCTCAGCACTCTACGCAAAACCACATTTTAAAAAATGGATGTAGTTTAAATAGAAAAATTCAGTTTAACAGACTCTTAGGGGGTGGATTCATGAAAAAAAAAAAAAAAAGTCCTAGCAATTCTCCCTGTGAAAATGCATTCATTCTGTGTGGATAGAGCAAAAAACAATTGTTATTAGGCTATGTCCTGCGCTGGTCAAATGTTTTTTGCTCACTTAAGGCTGATACCATATTTTGCCACTATGTGGCACCAAGTATCCTAAAAATGTCTACGATATTTAGTGCCATCTAGTGGCCTAATGCAGTATTTTCCATCTTAAAAAAAATTAGAAAAAAAAAAAAATAATAATTTGACCAGCACAGGTAAAAATACATACATACACTTTCACTGGGCAAATTGTTATGCAACTTTTTTTTAAATACACTCTTAAGGCCCATACACACGATAGGACTTTAACAACAAATTTCAAAATGACCAGGTTTTTCAGAAAATCTGACCGTGTGTACGCTCCATTGGACAAAATTTTTTGGTTTTCATCAGACAAATGTTCGCTCTGCAAACGGACAAACTTTTCGGCAACAAAAGTCCTACGGTGCAAAATCCTATCGTGTGTACAGAAGTCCATCGGACTTTAGTCCAAAGTACAAACACTCATGCTCAGAACCAATGTTCAAATTAACCAACGATAGCAGAAGTTGACCAAAGGGTGGCAGTAAAGAGCAGAAAAACCACGTGATTTGGTGAAAGTTGGCTGAAAAAGTCCTGCCGTGTGTATGCATACCAAGTTCACGGCCAACGCCCTTCGGACAAAAATCCACGGAAAAGTTTGTTCGAAGTCCGACCGTGTGTATGAGGCTTTAGCGTTTGTACACCTAGAAAACCTGACATGTTTCTGAATGTAGCAAAAGCAAAGTTGTCCAGCTTACTTGAATCTTGTTCTCTTCCCATTTTAGATGCCACACTCAGTGCCACCAGCACATATAGCATGATGGTAATTACTCTGCTGGGAGGAATTCTGCTTGCCCACTGACTGTCTGTCCTGGATATGGTCTATGATGGCAGACAGGTAAGCATAACTTAAAAATAATTAAATAATATAAAATATTGCAACCCTTAAAGGCCCGAGAACACCCACAATTCAAAACTGTTTTGGGGTTAGGCTAGTGGGTGGAGTTCCCCTCTGGCTTCTTCTAATGCCCCATACACACGATTGTTTTTCATGCCGTTAAAAATGCCATTAAAAAAAATGGCCATTAAAAATGATCGTGTGTAGGCTCCAGAGCATTTTTAACGACGTGAAAAACGGCCATTAAAAATTTCGAACATGCTCTCTTTTTTCACGTCGTTTTTCATGTCGTTTTTTTTAACGACGTGAAAAACGATAGTGTGTATGCTTTAACGACGTGAAAAAAAACGCGCATGCTCAGAATCAAGTATGAGACGGGAGCGCTCGTTCTGGTAAAACTAGCGTTCGTAATGGAGATAGCACATTCGTCACGCAGTCACGGACTGAAAAGCACAAGACTGAAAAGAGCGAATCGTCGCTCAACAAACTTTACTAACATGAAGGGTGGCGCCATTCGAACGGAACTTCCCCTTTATAGTGCCGTCGTACGTGTTGTACGTCACTGCGCTTTGCTTGATCGTTTTTTTAAATGATCGTGTGTACGCAAGACAGGCTTGAGAGGAAACATGAAAAAAAACGACGTGAAAAACGGCAAGAAAAAAAATGGCAAGAAAAACGATCGTGTGTATGGGGCATAACTCTTCATGACTGCATTGGTATTATCTTACAACTTCGTTTTCTTGTTCATACATCACGGGACACAGAGCAGCATAGTCATTACTATGTGGGTTATATAGAATTACCTTCAGGTGCTGGCACTGGCAACTTCCAAAACAGGAAGGAAGTACCCTCCCCTATATAAGCCCCTCCCATCCGGGAGTACCTCAGTTTTTTGCCAGTGTCTAAGGTGTTGGCCAAGGTTAACATGTATTCATCTGGGCTTGTGTACAGGTTCTCTGGGCCTTAGCAAGCTATTCCGGATCCGACCAAAAAAAAGCTTCATAGCTAAACGGTCGGTACCCGGGCCTTGCAGAGAAGAGCAAGGTTTTGCCTGTAATGCCTCTCTTAGGAGGGCTGGACCCTGGGATCCAGAGCTCTGGTCATACCCAAAACCAAGAGGCTATCTGTGCAGGGTGCTATACAGGTCCAGGGGAGTGGAATCCTTGGGAACCCGGTCCCTGAAGGTCTAGTACAATGCCTGCCGTGAGAGGTGAAGTTTGGGCTTCTGTGGACCAAACAAAGTCCTGCGGCGGGGAAAAAGTAAGTGGGGGCCCCTCAGGAACTTGGTTCTATTGAGGGGACCCCCAAGCCTAATATGTCTTTCTGCCTGTTACCTAAAAGTATTCCCGCTAATAGCTGTATATGCCTAAGAAATCCTAGAAATGTCTTTTCATAAAGGAAGTTTTAAAAACTGTAAACCTGGAAATGTTTTTCAGAAAGGAGGTTTTAAAAAAACAAAAACAAAAAAAAAGACAAAAGTGCGGTACCTGCGTTTGTCCACTAGAGGCCGCTGTGGAACGTCTTTTTTTCTTGGAACTATTCCTTCCATGGTGAAAGTCCAGGCAGATGAGTGAGCTCTCTATCAGGGAAGCTGCATTCCTCTGTCATGCTGCCAAGTAGTTTCCTTCCATCCCTGAGTCCTGGTGAAACAGGGACCCTGGCTCCTCTCCCTACAGGGCGCCAAGAGCGCACACGTGCACGCGCACACGCTTTCTTTTTATAGATTTAGCTTCAAAAAAGTGGGCGGAGCCTGGCGGATGACGCGCTCTGTGCACCCAGCGCTTCTGCGCATGTGCGGGCGTCCCAGCAAGATAAAAGGACTCAGTCCACACTGCTTGCTATGGACACAGAGCATGAAAAGGAGCTGGTAGCATGGTATAGGGGCTTACAGCAGGCGGTTGATACAGGCATCACCAGAAAGACGCATTAGTAGACACCCACTGATGTACATAGCAGCAAATTGCATTAGACTATTTCAGTAAAGGGGTGTATTGCGGCTGGAATACCTCAGCTTTGAACTAAGGAATATGCCGCCTAAAAAACTCCGAGATATACCTCTCAGGAAGTGTAGGGGGTCTCCATCGGGCTCTGAGGATCTGGAGCAGTCATCTGCACCCTCCTCCCCTGAGAAATCAGAGGTTAATACCCCTAAGGAACCCCCGGGAGTGCCAGGTACTGCGGCTGTCCTCAGTCCACCTGCTCCTGCATATATAACAGAGGAGGTTTTTGCCTAAACTCTGGAGGGATTGGAGCAGAGATTGGCAGCATTGATCGCTTCTTCTCTACAGGAAAGAAAGCGCGCCAGATCTCCATCACCTCCATTAGAGTGCCTGTTGGCAGAGCAACAGTCCCAGGAAGGGACCGACCTACCTGAAGGGGATCAGGAGGAGGTTAACTCTGTTTTTGAGGAATCGACAGTAGATGAACCATTTTCAGCATCACAGACTGAAAGATTGTGGGTCCAGACCCTAACTGACATGGTTCGATCTGCATTTAAAATGCCTCTTGTTGAACCATCAACTACTGCTGTCTCCTCATTGGGGTCGCTAAAAGCTCCCCAGGTTAATTGCTCCTTTCCAATACATCCATTATTGGAAGGACTTATATACCAGGACTGGGAACATCCTGATAAATTATTTGTTCCGCCTAAGAAATTTCCGGTGATCTATCCCATGGAGGAAAAGTTCACCCAGAGATGGAATGTTCCTACGGTGGATGCAGCCATCTCTTCTGTGAACAAATCACTGACATGCCCAGTAGATAATGTTCAAATGTTCAAAGATCCAGTAGATAAAAAATTGGAATCTTTATTAAAATCTGCTTTTTCCACAGCAGGGGCTGTTACACAGCCAGCAGTGGCAGCTATTGGGGTCTGCCAAGCTTTAAAGGATCAGATGAAAATGGTCCTGAGGGATTTGCCAGACCAGCAGGCCCAGGCTCTGGCTGATCTGCCTAGAGCATTATGCTTTGCGGTTGACGCCATCAAGGATTCTATCCATCAGGCCTCCCGCCTCACGCTGTCTTTGGTACATATGCGTAGGCTTCTGTGGCTCAAGAACTGGTCTGCTGAAGCTCCCTGTAAGAAGCTCTTAGTTAGCTTCCCATTTCATGGGGAACGCCTTTTTGGCGAAGACCTGGATAAGTATATCCAGAAGATTTCCAGTGGTAAAAGTACTCTCTTACCGAGTAAGAAGAGGTCTAGGGGTCCATCTTTTAAGAGGACTACCTCTCCTATCCCTGCGACGTCTGCTACTAAGCAGTTCCGACGGCCTCCTCGCTCAAACTCAGGGGGTAAAAATCAGGGACAGTCACAGGGTAATAAGAAACCCTGGATCCGAAGGGGTACTAAACCAGCCTCCAAGTCAAGCCTATGAAGGGCTGCCCCCACTCAAACGGGTGGGGGGAAGACTTCAGTTGTTCGCAGAGACCTGGCGGGAGACGATCAAAGACAGATGGGTGCTCTCCGCAGTAACTCTGGGATACAAGTTGGAGTTAAAAGAGTCTCCTCCTTCCCATTTTATGTGGTCAGGCATGCCAAGAGACCCTCTGAAAAGAGGGTCTCTCCTATTGGCGTTAGAACAACTATTGCTCCAAGGAGTAATTATGGAGGTTCCTATGGAAGAGTGGGGGTTGGGTTTCTACTCAAACCTTTTCACAGTCCCGAAACCAAACGGGGACATAAGACCCATATTGGACCTAAAGAGTCTAAACAAATTTCTAAACGTTCGGTCTTTCCGGATGGAGTCGATCCGATCGGTCACCGCTGCCCTACAGGGGGAGGAATGGTTAGCCTCGATCGACATCAAAGATGCTTACTTGCATATTCCCATCTTTCCAGGTCATCAAAAATTTCTACGCTTTGCAGTAGAAGGGCGCCATTTTCAGTTCAGAGCCTTACCATTCGGTCTGGCCACAGCACCACGAGTGTTCACAAAAATTCTGGCCCCACTGTTGGCCGATCTAAGAACACGAGGTGTAACGATAATGGCATACCTAGACGACCTGTTGATGGACCACTCAGTTGCCAAGCTAGAAGTGGTAATTGTCGATACAATCAAGTATCTAGAATCTCACGGTTGGGTCATCAACCTGGACAAGTCAGCCCTACAGCCAGTGAAAAACCTGGTATATCTAGGGCTACGGCTGGATTCAGACCAGAGGAAGATTTTCTTACCTCTAGACAAGGTATCCTCTTTGAGGGGCTTGGTCCGTCTGCTTTGTGCAAAAAGACAGCCGTCCATACGCCTGTGCATGAGGCTGCTAGGAAAGATGGTAGCATCATTCGAAGCTGTGCCATACGCCCAATTCCACTCAAGGAATTTACAGAGGGCCATATTGTCAGCCTGGAACGGAAAAATTCAGGCTCTAGACTTCCCGATGGCTTTGTCCCCTTCCGTTCGGAAGAGTCTCTGCTGGTGGTTGATCCCCCAGAATCTCCAGAAGGGAAAACCCTTCAGCCCGATATCTTGGAAGGTGGTCACTACAGATGCCAGCCTTATAGGCTGGGGGGCAGTACTGGAGCAATGGTCTCTCCAGGGCAGATGGTCAAATGTAGTAAAAACCCTGCCCATCAATCTCTTAGAGATACGAGCAGCCCGGTATGCCCTAGTAGCCTGGACATCCAGACTCCAAGGGTCCCCTGTCAGAATTCAATCAGACAATGCCACAGCAGTGGCATATATCAATTATCAGGGAGGCACCAGAAGTCGTGCAGCCCAGAGGGAAGTAAGTCACATCCTGCAATGGGCAGAAAAGCATGTCCCATGTATATCAGCTGTCTTCATTCCAGGGGTGGAGAATTGGAAGGCGGACTTTCTGAGTCACCAACAGTTATGCCCAGGGGAATGGTCCCTTCATCCCGAGGTCTTCCGAGCAATATGTCAGCGGTGGGGAACACCGGATGTAGATCTGCTAGCATCCAGATTCAACGCAAAGGTGGACAGATTTGTCTCCCGGACAAGGGATCCCCTCGCTTGCGGCTCGGATGCTCTGGTGTTCCCTTGGGATCAGTTCAGACTGATATATGCATTCCCTCCGCTACAATTGTTGCCTCGACTCCTTCGCAGAGTCAGGTTGGAAAAGAAGCCGGTGATCCTGGTGGCTCCAGCGTGGCCCCGAAGGGCCTGGTACGCGGAGATCATCAAAATGTCTGTGGGGAGTCCTTGGACCCTTCCACATCGTCCGGACCTGCTTTTGCAAGGACCGATATACCACCCTTCCTTACTAACTCTTAGTTTAACGGCCTGGCTATTGAATCCCACATCCTAAAGAAGAGAGGTCTCTCTAACTCTGTGGTATCAACTATAATCAATGCCAGGAAGCCTGTATCCAGGCAGATCTACTATAGAGTTTGGAAGGCGTACATCACTTGGTGCGAGGCCAGAAAATGGCATCCACGTAAGTACGTTATAGGCAGAATTCTGGACTTCCTGCAGTGGGCTGTAGACAGGAAGTTTGCCTTAAGTACTATCAAGGGTCAGGTTTCGGCCTTATCAATACTATTTCAAAGGCCCCTGGCTATGCATTCACTTGTCAAATCCTTTATGCAAGGGGTGACTCGTATTATTCCACCGATTAAAGCTCCCATATGCCCATGGGATCTAAATTTGGTTCTGTCGGTTCTGCAGAAGCAGCCATTTGAACCTTTGCGGCACATTTCCTTGGTTCTACTCACCAGGAAATTGATATTTTTAGTAGCCATATGCTCGGCTAGAAGAGTGTCGGAATTAGCCGCCATGTCCTGTAAGGAGCCATATCTGGTTATTCATAAGGACAGAGTAGTATTACGCCCTCACCCAGCCTTTCTTCCTATGGTGGTGTCGAGGTTTCACTTGAACCAGGATGTGGTTCTTCCTTCTTTTTTCCCCAAACCAAGCTCGGTAGAGGAAAAGTTATTGCATTCTTTGGATGTAGTAAGAGCAGTTAAAATGTATCTAAAAGCCGGAGGCGCATGCGCGAGGCTCTGTATGGCGGACGTGTTCCACTAGAGCTCCGCACCTCCCGCCGCAACATCGGGATCATACACCGCGCCTGAGCCGCCCTGCAACCCCGCTTTTGCTGAATACAGCCTCCGGAACGGCCACAGCATCGTCTGGGATGGTTTTAACCGGCCATCGCGGTAGATCCAAATCTAAACCGATCAAAGACGCCCTGGCCCGCGCCTCGTCCAAGATGGCGGCGAAGGCCCTGACTAAACAGCACGTTGCCTCACCAGACAAGCCAGAACAAGCCACCGCCGACAGCGGGGATGAGTCCACCATCAGCGGTCCCTCCTTCCTGCCCTCCTCAGGTATGTCCCAGGGTGATTTTCTACAGTTTATGGAAGCCATGCTGCAAAAGGCCTTAAAAACTACATCTGATCAGATAACAAGCAGGCTGTCACGTGAGATCAGGGAGCTAGGCCAGCGCACGGCAGACCTGGAAACCAGGGTAGATGATATAGAGCTTACACTCCAAGAGCAGGTTCAAGAGCAGGCAGCCCTCCGTGATGAGAACAACATGCTACTCTCACGTCTCGAGGACGCTGAAAATCGCTCCCGTAGATCAAATCTACGCCTGAGAGGTATCCCAGAAAATGTGGAAGACCTACAATCTTTCTCAACGGCCCTATTCCAAGAACTATCACCTGCTATACCAATAGAACGCTTGGAATTCGATAGAATACACAGGGCCCTGACCCGCCGACAGCAAGACGGGCCTCCGCGAGATATTATCATTAAACTGCACTTTTTCCGTACAAAGGAACAACTCCTAGCTGCTGCCCGCAATAAGGACACTCTCCTGTTCCAGGGTCACACGTATCAATTGTTCTCTGACCTAGCTCCATCTACAATTGCTAAACGCCGTGCCATGAAACCACAACTCCAGATTCTCTTGCAGCACCAACTTAAATACACCTGGCGCTTCCCTTTTGCTTTGCAATTCTCCTACCAGGGCCAGCAACACTCCTCCATATCACCGGAATCCCTCCAACGTCTTCTTGAGTCCCTGCACCTAACTACCCCGGAGCAACCTGCGGAGACGACACTGCCTCGTACCCCCGCCCGGGCAGCAACGCATCCCTATAATACCACTCCAAGGAGATCTAATCCTGGCCCTTCATCCATCCGTAGAGGTACACCAGCTCGCCCACCCAGGGACATCTCCCGGGACCGACAAGTCTACTCTCCACGTTGAATTTACTTTTGCTCCTTTCACAACCACTTTTTGCCACCGGAGGCCCCTTGATTGAAGCTAACCTATACTTTATGACGTGATAACTCTTCAATCAAGTTAAAGGGGGACTGTCCTGTGATAGACACCCCCTAATGGTATGGGGGATGTCTGTGCAGTCCACCTACCCCCCTCTTCCCGGGGTTGCGGGGGCTCAGACCCCATGAATCTTTTATATTCCCTTTCTCATCAACAAGTGTTATACACTTTTCTCCCCTCTTTTTTCATTATTATTATTGTTTTATTTTTTTACCTTACTACTCAGGAAAACCAGGAAGGTTTTTTTTTTTTTTTTTTCTTCCTTTTCCTACGGTGTCCCCTTTTTGGGGAAAATGTACTATGATTCTTGCACAACATTCACTACATAACATTTTGGTTGGCGCCTGTTTTCTGGCTCGCCACATGGGCTCAGGGCTTTCCCTGGGTGCATGCGGCGACCCGGACGATACCGCCTATTTTTTTGTCCATTTGGGCATGATTTTGGTAAATTGAAATGTCATTACCGGTTATTTGTTCTCTTTCTCTGTTTATTACTTTAAATGTTTATAGGACGATATGTGTATACGGATACACCCTGCCTGAGTATTTGTGTGTCCCTGTGCCATTTCTCCGTTTTGGGAAAATGTACTATGATTCCTGCACAACATTCACTTTGTGACATTTTGGTTGGCGCCTGTTTTCTGGCTCGCCGCATGTGCTCGGGGCACTCCCTGGGCGCATGCGGCGACCCGGACACTGCCGCCTATTCTTTGTCTGTTAGTGCTTGACCTTGGTAAATTGAAATGTTATGAACAGTAACTTGTTTTCTTTCTCTGTTTCTCACTTTAAATGCTTATGGGAGGATATATGTATACGGATACACCCTACCTGAGTATTTGTGTGTCCCTGTACCATGTCTCCACAGAGTCAATCTGGAGGTCCGTGTGCCTCCAGACAAACATAGGTTACATAGCACTACCTGCATAACCACTGTCTTTCCTGTTACTTCTTGTTGGTTTAACTTTTAAAAACTTTAACCACAATCCCCCTTTAGCGGCGGGAGGCTGTCATTGCCCCCCCCCCTCTGCATGGTGTGCACACTCGCGAGTCGGCTGGCCGACTGGCGAGTCTGTCCACTACCTGGTCGGGCGACCAAACCCCATTGCCACTTCCTATATCTATTCATCCATTTGCCTTACAACTACTACCCTCTCCTTTTCCCCTTTCTTCCCTCCCTTCTCCCTTGTATCTTCTCTTTTCCTGATCCTTGTCGGCGGGGCTGCGGGGCCCTTGGGGCCCTTCTGCCTAATATCTCCTCTCCTTCCCCATGGCCCCCCTGAACATTCTTTCCCTTAATGTAAAGGGACTCAACTCACCGCATAAGAGAGTTAAGGCCTTCCAAACATTCATAGCATTAAAAGCTAGTATTGTAGCCCTCCAGGAAACTCATTACACGACGCAAGCGACACCAAAATTCTTTAGCCCCCGATACCCTCAAGTGTATACTGCCTCGGCTAATGTGAAAAAGCGCGGTGTACTCATAGCCCTTCACCAATCCCTCCCTTTCGTATTAATCTCAGAAATCAAAGATCCGGAAGGTCGCTATATAATCCTTGTAGGCATGCTTCAAGAAGTGGAAACTACCTTGGTCTCCTATTATGCCCCAAATGATAACCCAAACCCCTTCTTTTCTCACCTCCTACAAGTCATCCGGACACATTGCAGGGGCACGGTGATCCTTTGCGGCGACTCTAACTCAGTACTTCAGCCACATATGGATAAATCCCCATATGCTCCAGACCAGTATGCCTCTTCCACACGCTTTAGAAAATTACTGCAACAAGCCTCATTGCTTGACACTTGGCGAGAATGCAACCCAACGAAGAAGAACTACACGTTCTACTCATATCCCCATAAATCCTTTTCTAGGATTGATCACATATTCCTCTCGGTTGCGTCCTCCCCAACACTTGTCAACTCCTCTATACAACCTATACCATGGTCGGACCACTGTGCAGTCCTTACCACGGTTTCCTCTCTGATTCCCCAAACCAGCGACCGCTCCTGGTGTATTAATGAAGCTCATCTTACTAATCCGTCATACTGCCTTGACATTCAGGTGGCCCTTGGAGATTACCTGCGTCATAATAATACTCCTGATATCTCTCCAGTTCTCCTCTGGGAGGCACACAAACCGGTAATCCGAGGCACATGCATATCAGTATCTACACATCTTAAACGAGATAAGAAGCTCCAACTAGCCAACCTTGAGAAGGAGTACCACCAGAACTTTCTTCAGTTCCAGAAAACCCAGACTGAGCCCCATAGGATAGCAATGGAAAAATCCAGAACTGAACTGGATCTGCTGCTGGCTGAATCGGCTGATAAGGCCATCCGCAGATCCAGCCATACCATTTACACTAAGGCCAACAAACCCGATACTTTCCTAGCCATGCGTCTCCGTCGACCAGAACGGAACCATGTTCCCATCAGATTACGGATCGAGAAAAATACATACACTAGTAACCCTATCAAAATTCTAAAGGAATTCCGCAAGCGTCTGGAAGACCTCTATAAAGCTAAATCTACCTTTTCCCACTCTGCCGCTGACTCACTCCTTCACGACGCCCCTTTGCCTGCTCTCTCGGACTCAGAAAGTGAACCCTTAGAGGCACCCATTTCTACAGAAGAAGTCCTTGCAGCGATAAAAACCCTCAAACCCCATAAGAGGCCAGGCCCAGATGGACTATCAGCCACATACTACAAAAAATTTGCTACAACTCTAGCCCCCCTCTTAAGTAAAACGTTCAACTCCCTACTTCAGAATCAGGTCTTTGGCCGAGACACACTGACAGCTATTATAGCAATGATACCCAAACCTAACACTGATAATTCCCTTTGGTCTAATTTTAGACCCATCTCCCTACTTAACCTGGACATCAAACTCCTGGCTAAAATATTGGCACTTCGCCTCAACCCTCTTATCGGCAAACTAATAAACAAAGACCAGGTAGGCTTTATACCCCGTAGGCAAGCCAGCGATAACATCAGACGAGTGATACTCCTCCAGCATATTGCAAAAACCCGTCATATCCCAATGCATTTATTATCTCTTGATATAAGGAAGGCGTTTGACACGGTGTCCTGGCCATACCTAGACTACATTCTTAAACGCTGGGGCTTTGGCCCACACTTTCTACAGTGGATAAACTCCCTCTATAACCAGCCGCAAGCTTATATTAGGTACTCGGGATTTCGCTCGGACAGTTTTCTTATAGCAAGAGGTACTAGACAGGGATGCCCCCTTTCCCCTTTACTTTTTGCATTAGCTATCGAACCAGTGGCAGCTCTGATTAGAACAAACATTAATATTAAAGGACTAGAAATTGCTTCCACCTCGCATAAAATCTGCCTCTTTGCAGATGATGCACTTTTATTTGTGACCTCACCCCGCACCACTCTCCCTAACCTTATTCAAACCCTGGATAACTTTAACCTCCAAACCTGAAATGGAGGCAATCAAACAAAGTCTAAAGCTCTTAATGTGTCTCTCCCACCCCACGAAGTCACCCATTTACAACTAAACTTCCCCTTTACTTGGTCTGCTACCTCTCTCCCGTACCTTGGCATAAAACTGACCGGAAACCCAACCTCTTTATACCAAGCTAACTATCTCCCCATGCTGGCACAATTGTCATCTATCTTGGACACCTGGAAACCTTTGTGTGTTTCCTGGCTGGGGCGGGTGGCCGCTGTTAAGATGTCCTTGCTTCCCAAACTATTATATCTATATAGAGTCCTCCCGATCGATGTTCCTTCTTCCTTCCACCGGATTATTCAATCTAGAGTCTTTAAATATATATGGGGCCTCACCAAACCCAGAATCCCGAAAATTATCCTTCTTCGCCATAAACTACACGGGGGCCTGGGCATCCCGAACTTTGCCAAATATTACCAGGCAGCCCAACTAGCCCAACTAGCTCTATTACATGCACTTACTGAAACCCCGAAATGGGTCTCCCTCGAAGCTATAGACCTTTACCCACTCACAGTTAATAACATTCTATGGCTACCCCCTCCCGTCCGTGGTCATATTACCAACCCCATCACCTACCACTCCTTAAAGCTATGGGACAGGCTACGCGACCCCTTCAAACTGATCTCTCCGCATAACCCTTTATTATCCTTCTTACACCACCCTTCATTCTACCCTGCCTACACTCAACCCAGCACCTTTTCTCGCTGGTCGCAAGCGGGCATAACTAAAATATGCGATCTTACTGCCAACTCCACCTTTAAATCTTTTTCAGATCTCCAATCCAGTGCCTCACTCCCAACCTCTGAATCTTTCCGTTATCTTCAAGTACTCCACTTTGCCAAATCAATAGTCGGCCCGTGCACTAGTCTGACCACCCAATCTATATACGAGAAAATCTGCGCAGCAGACCCTCATGCCCCAGGCATTATATCTAGCCTATATAGCCACTTCTCCACCCTATCAGTTGACCTCCCTCTATACGCTGCACAGTGGTCCAAGGACCTAAATATTTCTCTCTCTCCTGAAGAATGGTCTGCTATATGGGCCGCCACCAAATCTTCTTCCCAAAATGTGGTAGCGCTTGAAACAAACTATAAAGTTTTAATGCGCTGGTACCTGGTTCCAGCAAGAATATCTAAATTTGTACCGAATTATCCCTCGACCTGTTTCCGAGGTTGCAGTGACCAGGGTACCCATCTTCATATCTGGTGGTCTTGTGAGATAGCACAACAATTCTGGAAGGTTATCTTTCAAATGGTTTCCACAATACTGCATGAAACAGTGATCCCTGACCCTGCCCTGGCACTCCTAAACCACATACAGGGAGAATATACCAGAAATCAAATCAGTCTTCTCCTCCAGCTGACCACTGCTGCCAAGCAAACTATTGCCAAAGCCTGGAAAACTCCGAAACTCTACATAGCAGAAACAAAGAATAGAGTAACCCAAGCCATGATACACAGCAAAATTGAGGCCACATTGTTAGACCGTGTCCCTCGACACACTAGCATATGGACCCCATGGGTGGATAACTTTCTACCCCCAGACTTTGATCCCAACCTCCTTATCCCATGATCTTCCACCTTCCTCTACCACTGCGCGTGGTGGCCCCCCTGGCCACACCGCGGCTCCGCCGACAACGTTCCCTCTCCCCCTTCTCTCTTCTCTCTCTTTCTCTTTTTCCCCTATGTGCCCCCCCTCTCCTCACGCGCCTATCCCTCATCTGTGAACCCCGCTTGTACCCATGTTCCCTTACTTCCTCAACAAGAACAGGCCTCTGAGGCTATGATTTCACATTTTCTGATACCCCATGAACCTGATGTAAACGCATAACATTACCCGTTGTCGAAGTTCTGGGGACCACCCCCGCTGATACACACTGATGCCACCGTGTCAACACCCTCCCTAATATTGATCAGCGACAACTGATAGCACTTAATCCACTAATTTTCTGATGTTCTGTAATAGTTATGCTTTATATGTAACGTGAACAATATACATTCACCATTTCTGACTACTTCTTGTTGTACTCTATATTATGCTCTAATAAAAAACTTTTGAAACGAAAATGTATCTAAAAGCCACTGCTCAGATTCGTAGAACGGATTCTTTGTTTGTTCTGCCGGAAGGCCCCAGAAAGAGTCAGGCAGCATCAAAATCTACTTTAGCCAAGTGGATTCGACAGGTCATAATACAAGCCTATGGCTTGAGAAGTAGACCGCCTCCGTTCAAAGTTAGGACGCACTCCACGAGAGCAGTTGGAACTTCATGGGCAGTGCATCACCAGGCCTCCCTGGCTCAAATTTGTAAGGCCGCAACATGGTCTTCAGTACACACGTTTACTAGGTTCTACCAGGTGGACGTTAGAAGTCAGGAGGATGTCGCCTTTGGGCGCAGTGTGTTGCAGGCCGCAAAAGATCCTCATGCCTGATGGCGCCCAGCTTATGTATGGTGTATCCCCCCCCCTCATTTGGCATTGCTTTGGGACGTCCCACATAGTAATGACTATGCTGCTCTGTGTCCCGTGATGTATGAACAAGAAAATAGGATTTTTAAAACAGCTTACCTGTAAAATCCTTTTCTTGGAGTACATCACGGGACACAGAGCTCCCACCCCTCTTTTGGGGACACGTATTGCTTTGCTACAAAACTGAGGTACTCCCGGATGGGAGGGGCTTATATAGGGGAGGGTACTTCCTGTTTTGGAAGTTGCCAGTGCCAGCACCTGAAGGTAATTCTATATAACCCACATAGTAATGACTATGCTGCTCTGTGTCCCTTGATGTACTCCAAGAAAAGGATTTTACAGGTAAGCTGTTTTAAAAATCCTATTTTTAGTTCTTTTTTCTGGTGGATACAAAGCTGATTGATCAAGGGTGGTCAACATATCCTAAAGCATTCTCTTTTATATGGAGATTCTATGGTGGGAATTCTAAGACGGCTGAAGCAGATGGGTGGAGCTGGTAAATTTTTTAAAATTCTTGGTTTCAAAATTTCTATAGCTTAGGTCCCTTAGAAGCTAATGGGTGATTGATTTTACATATCATATATTAAAATGTGAATGTTTTAAAGCTTAATCACTTTCTTTGCTTTCCTGCTGTTTAACAGTACATAGACCATATCCACCCTCAAGGAGCTTGCATTATAATTTTCTTGTGACGGTACAAAGACCATTCATATCAGTCTCTTCCCCTGAGGAGCTTACATTATCAACTCCTTGTGACAATACATAGACCATATCAGTCTCCACCCCTGAGGAGCTTGCACTCTCATTTTTCTGTGCCAGTATGTAAACCATTCATGAGAGCTTGCATTTTATGACATCTACTCTGACTAACCTACTGGTGCGTTTAAGGGAGGAAATTAAAAACAATACAGACACCTTTGGTGAATACGTTTTTTTTATTTTATATAGGTTTCTGAAAAATTTTGTGTGCTGCAAAAACCAAAGAAGAGGGCTCCTTAGTACTGCCATGATCACCACGGCTTCCTTCCTGAGCTGCTACCAGCTACCAACTGCACATGATTCTCTGTCCAATCCTTAAAGAATTATTTTACCGGTGAGATCCTTGCAATAATTGGGTCCACCTGCCTGTGTGAGAATGTGCGTCTCATGAACCTCTGCAATGCTTTTACTGCCATGTTTGTCCCTCTTGAGGCATCTTTCTGGTGACCACCAGGACAGAAATCTATTGAAAACTTTGAGGGCCCATATGCACACGTCAGTGTTTGTGCCAGGTGGTAATTGAGCTGAATAGAAATAAAACGCTTGTTAATGAGGTTTTTATTGATTATATTTGAAAAAGCATCTGCCAAAAATCAGATGGGTGTGAATGGGTCATCATTATTGTCAACGGAACAGGAAGAGTGGAGGGGAAATCTTTCAGTAGGGACACCGGTTTGGAAGTGGCTATCCCATTCCTTTATCCCATCCCCTTGTAAAATGATCGCTCACTTCCTGTAGTGTCTTTAGGAATGAAAATCTTCCCAAGGTCAAAAGGACAGCAACCAGTAGGTCAAAAGGACCGCAACTGGTTAGGCCTAAACCAGTAGGTTTAAACCCCTACCTGCTCTATCCAAAAGCAAAAAAAAAAAAATATATATATTCTTTAATCACTAAACAATTAGAGTACAGGAAGAGAAGTGAGACTGCATGTCGGGGAAGGAACTGGAAAAAAATGGCAGGAGATTATCACTTCTGTAGTCTGTCAGAGGATATAAACCAGCGAGAGATTCGTCATATCTGCATTCACTTACTAACTCAAATATTGTGTTCAGTCTCGTTAGACTGACCATTGAAGATGGTGACTGACTGACATGAAAAATTAAAAATAAAAAATGTATTTTTTCCTTGCTGTAATTTATGCCTTAAAATAAAGATTTTGCTTTTTGTACATGGGAACCGGCATCGTCTTGTGGCTATTAATGGGTCACTATAGGGGAGAAAGTTTATTATAGAGTTACAATGAGGCGATTGCTAATGTATGATATTCCTCGCTACTGGAAGAAATAGCGAGAACGTCCAGTTCTGTATGCATGAAAAAAATAAAAATAAAATCAAATATGTAAAAATGAAAACTCCACTTTGTGTAGCAATTATGTACGTTATTTCCAATTTAGCAAACCATTTAGTAATTTATTATTATTAAACGTTAAATCACATTCGAGTTTCCATTCAAACCTGCAGGCGCTGTAATTTTCTGAACAAAATAAAAAAAAATTCAAAAAGGAAACGTTGCTTCCCTTCAATATAGCAGTCTGGAGGGAGACTTTGCCCAATAATCTCATTATACCACCCAACCTTTGGTATACTGTTCGTTGCTGCCCCAAAGCTGCATGTTAGGTTAAGGTGGTCGTGGGTTTGTCAAAACGCAGATCAAGTAAAAGAACCGATACAGCGAAAGATAAAGATCGATATGACAGAGAAAGAGATAGAGATAAAGATAGCAGTGATAGAGGTAGAAATAATAGAGATGGAAAGAGAGACAACAGAGAGAAGATAGAGATAAGCGCTAGAGATCGAGTGATAGAGATGGAGAGAGCAATAGCGATGGACAGGATGATAGAGACAGGGATGATAGGAATGGAAAGGATTATAGAGATAGAGAGTAGAGATAGAGAGGATAATAGAGATGGAGAGGATATTAGAGAGAGAGAGACAATAAAGATGGAGAGGGTGGTACAGATAGAAACAATAGAGATGGGGAAGATGATAGAGAGGGTAATAGAGAAAGACATTAGAGATGAAGAGGATGATAGAGAAAGACGATAGCGATCGAGATTGAGAGGATGATACAGATAGAGATGAAGAGGATGATACAGATAGAGATGGAAAAGTTGATAGAGAGAAAGATGGAGAGGGTGATAGAGAAAGGCGATAGAGAGGATAAGAGAGATAGAGGTGATTGAAATGGAGAGGATGATAGAGAAGGTATAAGATAAAGAGACGATAGAGATGGTAAGGATGATACAGATAGAGATGAGAGAGATGGAGAGGATGATCGAGACAATAGAAATGGAGAGGATTATAGAGATAGAGTGTAGTAGACATGTGCACTGCTGAAAAATGTGTTCGTTTTCGTTTCATTCATTTTTTTTTTTTTTCGGAAATTCGAAAATTCAGAAATTTGAAAATTCGAAATAATAACCAACTATTACATTATAGGTATTGGAATTTCCTTTCAATTTTGGCTGTTAGTGAACGTAACGAATACAAATTTATCTGAAGTTACGAATTATCCAAAATAAAAAATGCGCATCTAAACAAATGGAACGGAACAAAATAATAATAATTAAATACCGATAATAATAATGATTTAAATGTATTATTATTAAAATTTGTTACGTTCCATTCATTTAGATATGGATAATTTGCCATTACGGATAATTCGTAACTTCAGATGAATTCATATTCTTTACGTTCACCAACAGCCAACATTGAAAGAAAATTCCAATACCTATAAATGTTATAGTTAGTAATAGTTAAGTTATTGTTCGTTATTATTTCAAATTTTGTTCTTTTGAATTTTCATTCTTATTTTTGAATTTCCGAATTTTGAATTCCTAATTTCCGAAATGACGAAATTTCTAATTTCCAGATATTCTAAAAAATTCGGAAAATTGAAAATTCAAAAATTCGAAATGATGGAAGTAAACCTTCCATCTGTTTAT